>CM077665.1:223835064-224000064 GCA_039707655.1 Elymus sibiricus
CCGAGCAGCGTCGCCACTTCGTCAAGCCGAACTCTTCGTTCAGGCACCTCGGCGCCCAGGCCATATTTCTTTACTTATTTGCTTCACTTAAATTAACTAAGTAGAAGATTTTTTTTAATATATTATCACCTTTATTTGTTATTACTCTTAGCTTGCACTATATTGTGTGCATAGGTAATCGACTTCGGCTGTGTCATGCGGTCACCTTGGCATGCGTACATCGTTGTCCCGCCTCCATCAACCAAATTGTGTCGTCGACATGGCCGACGGATGTGGGGGCTTCGCCGTCACGCTGCCGAACTACTCCATCTGCTCGACTGGACCGGGGGTTTCTCCTCGGCCTTCGGAAGTGTTGTGTTGTCACTTCATCAAACCGAGCTCTTCTTCGGCTACCTCGTGACCGGCTTGGGGGCTGGGACCTTGACCCACTACAAGCTCGACACACGTCACAAGCACATTATTCAGCTAAGTCGATTTCATGCTCAACTTTTTTCAGTTTTTAACTTTTGTTCGGTTCGACCAAGCATTATACTTTTTTGACAAAAAGTTGTTTGCGAAAAACTTTCTTTGTCAAAACTTTGTTTGTTACAAACAAATTCAAATACCCCGTTTACTTGGGGGCTTCCTTTATGAAGCCATTCCTCTTGCATATGATTATTAATGTATCGCACCCTTCCTTGTTCGTGTTTACGCCAATATATGCATCATGTTGACTTAAGTGTTCCGCAAAGCTGGGTTGCCTGGCTCCTGTGCTTACCCCTACGTTCCCGATTGTTCAGCTAGGGAGTAAAGGGAGCACCTCTGCGATTGTTACGATCGGGTCATCCGAACTCGTACCTCAGACGCGTGAAGCCGAAAGCTAGCGCTCTTATTGTTTTCAACTAGGGTCGGCACATGACGGAACCCACGCGTACACAAATCTATTGCACAAGTCTCATAGTAATCATGAGCGACCAAAGAAAGGTACCGTTGGGGGCACTATTTTCTTTGAAGATGCTTCTTACGTTACATAAGTAATATAGCATAAGTTCCCTGGGCGCGCTTTGTCTGTTACAGCCTCATGGCCTGATTGCCTGGTTATCCGAAACACCGCCGATATTCTCGGTAGGCGGAGTAGATAACACTTTTCGGCCCTTGGGCGAAGAGGGAGAAGCCGACGGTTGGTTAAGACGCGTTCAAAGTTCGGGCGAACACAGATATTATATAAGTACTTCGGTACATACAATCATTATACATAAAATTCTTTTACCCAAGTCACTTGGGGGCTCTTAAATTAATATGAGCCGTTTTATAATAGATGTTTTCTTCTTAGTCGTTGCAAAGTCTTTTTCTACCACTCCTTTCTCGACTCAAGTGTATGATCAATAGCCGGGTAGCCTGGTTTCTCTCTAAAGCCGCTTGCGTTTAGTTCGCTAAACTGGCCTGAGAAACACTCCGCCTTCGGGATAGGGAGGTTGAAGCCGAAGGCTGACCCACTTGAAGTCTAGAGATCGGATGTGTCATGTCAAAGCACGACGGAAGCACAATTTTAAGACCAATTTCGTATTGGCACCAAAAAACTTGATTCAATCTAGACGTAAAGTTTTTTACGCAAGTTTTTGGTCTTTTGAGCTTATAACATCTTTCACCTATTTTATGTTTTCCTTTCAGGAAGCGGGACATTCTCTTGGTTGAGGTGTTCGGCATGATGGTCTTGCTAGGAAACTCTTTTCTAAACTACAGTTCGGCATCTTTCCTGCTAAACTCCACCTCGGTGTTGTCAAAACATACATGACGGTTGAACTAGTTCCCGAGGAGGTACGATCCTAGGGTCGGCCATATTGCCCAACCCAAGTCTCGGGGGCTACTGCATTGACAATTCAATGCAGAAAATTTAAGTGCAATACAGTTTCCGAGGAGATTATGATCCTCAGGTTGGTCGGCCGCACCCAACCTAAGTCTCGAGGTCTGTGCACACCGCTTTTGTGTTCCTAAGTATGCTGCCGAGCTAGAAGTTGATCCTCAGGCCGATTTCGCGAATCGACCTGAGTCTCAGGGGCTACTGGGATCAGCGGTCTTATGTCATCCTTCAGGTGCGTCTCGGATTTTAGACCGACACACACCTTGAGGGCTACTGGCTATACGTCTCGGCAGAGAATAAATTGCACCATTCGGAAAAAATCCGTAAGATATATCAGCCTAAAGCCGAGGTGGAGCACCACCTCGGAAGCAGCATGGCATAAAACTCGGACTCGAGTGGCTGGCTCCACAGAGGACGTTTTCGGCAATAAGCTTGGACGAACTCCTCCAAACTTTCCAAGACCGAGGTAATCTATGACACTTCCGATGCCGAACAACATTAGACTTCGGCTACAAAAAGACACCTCGGACGCAGTCCGACATCAAGCTCAGACGCGAGTGGTTGTCTCCCTAGAGGGCTTTTCCTGCATTATGTTCGATTGAACTCCTCCAAACTTTTCATGACCGAGGTAGTCTATGACACCTCGGATGCCGACCAACGTTGGAGCTCGGCTAAAAATACACCTCGGATGCAGTTCGGCATTGGAGCTCGAATGCAAGAGGATATCGCCCCACGGGAAAAAATTACTCGAGGTGTGGCGTAAAAATTACAAGGCATTGATAAAAGCCGATAATTTAAAGGGGATCCTCGGATGCCCGACGTATGAACTCTTCGGATACACATCGGCGATTCTCGAGATCGGAGATGGGAAGATTTGTTGAACCAGTTTTCAAGACCGACGACTGAAGACGAAGAACAGTTCGGAAGAACCGAGGAGCGTCCCCAACTTGAAGACCGGTTGAAGGGGGCTACTGAGGGTGTCCCGGACTAGGGGGTACTCACTACGTCGTCTCCCGACCAGGTGGGTCGGGCCGAGGACCCCGATGGCGGTTCACTCATGGGCCACTTCGGGCAGCCCATGCCGACTACAAGGAGGTTTCCACAAGACTTGGCGCACAAGACAAGGACTCCTTTAAACCCTAGGCCCCTGGTGCATATATAAACCAAGGCCTGGCTAGGTAATAGATCATTACATTACATCTCATAATCTCATGGTAGAGACATGTATTCTGTACTATCCCCATATCAATACAATCAAAAGCAGGATGTAGGGTATTATCTCGTCAAGAGAGCCCGAACCTGGGTAAAATCCTGTGTCCCTGTTACCATCGCACCAAGACGCCTAGCTTAGGACCCCTACTACGAGATATGCCGGATTTGACACCGACACACGCATCTCGGGTTTTCTTCCTCTCGCTCCCTCCCGCGGCATCCCGATTTCCTTTGCACAAGCGGTCTGCGCATCAAGGGGGGACCCTTAGCATCGCGCCTCAGGGTCTCCTACCATCCCTAAGAGCCCTACACCCTCTGGCCTTGCTGAGCATTTGCTTTAGGCATATCAACGACGGTGTAGCCCACCTCGGGGGCTGGGTCCCACCGACGCATGACACAAAGGCAATGTAAAAAGAAGGAGGACCCGGAGGGAGAACAGAAGTGCATTAAACACGTCGAGCATCGAGTACTTAAAAGCAAAAGTTCCCTACAACTATCATTACGCCCCCACAGGGCTGGATGGTTCACGGTGCAACAGGAAAAGAAAGATAATATCTTAAGTGGCGATGGCGCCGCCCTCGTCGTCGTCGCTAGGGACACTAGTGCAGAAAAGCCTAGCTATGGCGTGGCAAAAATGGCCTTGCTGGCGTAGACACACGACGCCACCAATATGGCGCCACAGTTAGAATTTAGTGGTTGCGTTGGAGACGATGCCAGCAGTATTTTGAGTACCTGCTGGCATTGGATAAAGTTGTACGACGACACTGTCATATTTATCTAATAAAAAAATACCAGCTTCACAAAAGATACTGAACATTTCAACTTAATAATCAACTAAGTACTCTTCGGTTGATAATAAGAAAAATATTACTTTGAAAACTAAGAGTTTAAACTTCACAAAAGTTACTCATCATTTAAACTTAGTAATCAACTAACTACTCTTCATCATCATCAAGGATTATGCTCAGCTCGCGGATCTTCTTCCGATTGCTCTCTCCATCTTGTTTGAAATGAGCAACGACTGACTGTAGCTCAATCCTCTCTGTCCTGAGTTGTTTTTTCTTCAGCTTGAGCAGATCCCTATTCTCTGTCGACTTATCCCTCAGCTCTCTCAATTTTTCTACTTTAGTGAGGGCATTAGCACCCTCTATGAGCAATTGATCCCTTTCTTTCTTCACATTGGCATTGTTTTCTTCGAGTTTCTTGATTCTCCAGTCTGACCACTCTAAGGGCCAATTATTCCACTTCTCCACGTCGCCCACCAATTCCTTGTTGCTTGAAATGTCCATATGTGGCCAAAATAAGTTACAAATTAAGATACAAAAAATTATGTGCCCAAAATAAGCTACAAAATAAGGTACAAAAGAACTAGCCCTTAGAATGAAGAATTTAAAAATAACATGAAGAATTTAAAAATAACATGCATGATTCAAATTCTTTGGTTCCTTGCTTTCAGATTTATTAAGAATTAAACATTAGGTTGATTCCTTACTTTCAGATTTGTTAGCAAGAACTAGAACTTAATTAAGCACTGTCAATTTCAGTATAAGTACGAATTATTATGAATTACGGTGTTCTATTTTATCTATCATGACAATTTGTACCACTACACAATTAAAGGGGAAACACCAAGGCACAGATGAACTAAACATGGTGAATTCATCTAAGGGCTTGTTCGGTTGACAGGGAGCTAGTAGTACTGATGAACTAAATCTGTGCGGCGTCGGGCGGCGGCTAATGAATTTTAGTATAAGTACGAAGCCTAATGAATCGATCTAATGCTAGGTACATGTGGTGGGGATGAAAGAGTTGATGTACCTGTGCGGCGTCGGACAGCGGAGGGCGGCGGCGGCGGCGGGTGGGGCGGCAGCGGGGATCAAGAGGAGAAGACGGGTGGAGTTGGGGATCGAGAGAGTAAGCACGAAAGGATAAGGTTTTACTGCACCGGGAAGCTGTTAAAACCGACTAGTACTGTCGTGGGCCTAATGGGCCTAAATGTGCAACGTCGGCCTAATGTGCAACACTAGCACTAAGCAAATAGCTATAGCGTACAAATTTAGCCCACGCCAGCACTATTCGAAAATATTAGTGCTGGTGTTGGTGATAAATGGCGCGCCACGAACAACAATTGTGCCTAGCCATTTCTCCACTAGTGGGAGGTCCCCACCAAGGCTGCAGCCCTCTTCGGAGGGCTCGACCTGCATGAACCGCTCGACCAGGGAGTCCACGTGATCGTGCACCTCGTCCCTGAGCAGGCCCTGGAGCTCCACAGGCACTGGCTCTACCACGAGGGAGAAGTTGAAGGTGGGGTCGTGGCAGCGAAGATTGGGGAAGACGCGCGTCGCCACGCACTCCAGGAGGTCGTAGGCGCCTCCCTCGATGGCTTTGTCCACCTTGGAAACTCCCTCCTCCAGCGCCTCCACCACCTTAGGGAAAAAGTCGAGGTAGCCCCCGGCGGAGTTCGCGCGAGGCAGCACTGGGACGTCCTCGACGAAGCGGCCGAGCGCACCGCTGGCGAGCATGGAAAGGCCCAAGAACAGCTTGGCACGTTGCGCTTGCATCCTCCGCGCCTGCGCCTCGTCATCCTGGGCCCTTTGCACGGTGTCGGCAGCCTTGCCAACCTACGCCTGGAGCGACGCCAACTCTTCCTCGACCTCCACCTTGCCCTCGAAGGCAGCATGGAGGTCGCTCTCGGCTTCCTATAGCTGGGCCTTGAGCTCGTCGACCTCCTTCTGGAGCTCGTCGCGCTTAAGTTAGAAGCGGGCTTCGTGCTGCACCAGCTTGTCGCGATATTCCTCCAGAGCAGCCTCCCGCTCCCTGGCGACCCTCGCGTTGGTCTCAGCATTGTCCGCGGCCTCCCTCCTCTCGAGTTGGGCGTCCGTCGTGGCACACACCACCTTGAAGGCAGCCCCATCGGCAAGAACCTGGCCTTCCAGGGTCAGGAGGCGCTCGCGCTCCACCTCCTGGTCGGAGGTGGTCCGGGCGGCCTGTCACTACAGAAGGGCCACGTTAGTCTCCCGGGCGATGATGGCCTCCTCCCTCTGGGCTAGTTCCCCCTCGCGTGCTGCGCACTACTGCTAGGGCGCCCTGAGCTCCTACTCACGAAGGGCAGTCTGCTCCTCCACGCTGCTGGTAGGGGCTTCGGCCTCCTGACGCCTTTCGCCCTCCAGCGTGTTGAGAGCAGCGCGTGGGCTCCCAAAGGCCCCACGCATGACCAAGGCGCTGCCCCTGACCCCTTGGAGGGCCAGGCACCGGGGCGCCCTGACGCCGCCCCCTGTGGAGGCCACCTGCGAGGGGCTCCCCCCTGCAGGGCCTTTGCCCTTCGCCAGGGCGGCATCGCGGCCACATTCTTGGTGCTCGCCGCGGCTCTCCGGTGGGTGCCCTCGATGCCGGACCCACCCTGGGCTTTGTGGACGCATGGAGCGAGGGCCTCCCTGGGGAGTCGTGCCAGCGAAGGCGACACGGGTGAGGCGGCCCTCATCGTGTTGCGCTCAGTCGCCTTCCAGAAGCCAGCGACTCTGACCAAATACCCTGATCGACGGCGATCAGTGATAGACAGAGGGGGGCGGAGAACTTACTCGGCGGTGGCAGCCCGGCGCCTCTACATCGGGAGGGACCTTGGGCGTTTGGTGCCGCCACTTCCATGGGAAGAAGTTAGCGGCGTGGGCTCCATCTGCACTCCGGCGACAATGACGCTCCTCTTTAGCACCATGACATTGAGAAACAGCAGTGGGGGCGACGGAGAAGGAGGAGAGAAAGCGGTGAGCGGCGTATGCGTAAGGAAGGAGGAGCGATGCGCAAGGAAGGCATACGGTGGAAGGCGAGCAATGATGGTTCCACCCGGCACGCAGAACAGTTTTCTAGGCGGGCGCGTGGTTCCCGGGGCATTGTGGGGGAGTGGGAACGTGACGTCCCATCGTGGTTGCCGCGCGTCACCTCCCGGCCCATCAGCTTGTCAGGGCCCTCGGTAGTTCGCCCCGCGCCGTTTTCACTCGTAGAGCATGCGCGCCGCGGGCCCGTGGCCTACTCTTGGCCCAGTGGGAACTAGGGTACCACGACCCGTATGCCGTTGGCCCGGAGGTCGACGCGCGGGCCGGCCCAAGTAAGACGGCCCTGCCTAGGCCGCCCAAAGAAAGCTGCCTCCGGAGGAGCGAGCCTTGGAGCAGGCCACCAGGCGCCGGGACACCTCGCAAGGACCCCCTCGCGAGGCCACCTCATGAGGCTCGGCGGGCGACCCGGCCATGGGGCTACCGCCCCTGCCACGTGGGTGACGCACCTGCCCAGAGGAGGATGACACAGGTTGCGTCGATCGGCGCGGACAGGGAGGTTTCCCTCTTTGTTGATTAGGTGGCAATGACCGCTGCTCCTCCAAAAGCAAGTTCCCCAAAGGTTGCCACTTCAGTGAAAGAAGATCAGGATGGATCAACGCACAAGGATGAAGGTCATCGCCGATCCCACGACTGCGTCACGAAGACTACTTTATTAGGTGAAGACCACCTTTAGTCAGTATAGGCCTGGCTCCTGTCCCCCTTCGAATTGCCGCCCTGTGGCGACCCTTTCTCGCCGATATTTTCCGGGAAGAGGACCAAGGCACTACAAAGGGGGAACTGCCATGGCCATGTATGGGGGTCGAGCCATTCTCTCCCCCAACACCCGTGTACTAGAGCCTCAAGCTCCTCTCTTTCCAAGGCAACAAATCACAAGTAGAAGTAGGGTTTTACACTGAACGGTGGCCCGAACCTAGGTAGCTCGTGTGTCCCCGTTGTTTCCGGTGAGGAAGAGTCAACTCGCCGTCGGTCTCACTGTGTTGGCCGTTGTGTTCCAAGCCCCCCTGTGTTCGAACCTTGCTCTTGGACGCAGATCCCAGACTCCGACACCATTTCGGGCATCTTTATTTTTCTGTCTTGTCCATTTTTGGAATATTCCATAATTAGAATATATGACTTATCCATATTAGGAAGTATTTGCATTTTGCATTTGTGTCATTTTTATCAACATGAACATATGCATATTATGATTTTGGGGTAGAAAAATCTAAGGAATCCATCTATGGCATTTTTTTTGCATTTTTAGCAACTTCTGGTGCATGCCATTTTCATATGATTAGGCATTTTGTGATTTTTGTGTGAATTAATCCATGCACCATATGAATTAGCTATGTACATGAGTTGTGCCCTTTTTCATATGAACTTGCTCCTGGTATTTTTTCCATGCCATGAAATCCATGTTAAACTACTTGTATCACCTTGCAAACATGCCTAGACAAAACTGTTATTTTTAAGATAGCTAAATTTCACTGTCTGAAACTGAATTGAAACATAGCCTTTTATCTTGATGATTGCCATGGATTCTTAGCCGCTTTGTAAATGCTCACTTTGCATGTTTTGAAGTCCATGTTATATACTATCATGCTGTGCCATTTGATGCCATGTAAGAACTTTTTTTCATATTCATTTCTTGTTGCAAACATACCAACTTGTTAAAAATTGTTGCCATGACTACCCTGTTTTTCACCAAAATCTGAGAATCAATATGTTTCTTCATTGCCTTTTGTGTGGACGAATGCCATGTATTTGTGAGTCTATTGTTCATGATCGTGTTGGATGATTTATAGTCAATTATACCTACTACCATGATGTGCAATTTTGTGCCATGATAAGCCCTGTAGAATATTTAAAACTTTATGTGAACCTGCCTACTTGTTAACACTGCTCTGTGAAAATCTATAATATTCACAGTCATAAACTGGTAACTCATATAGCCATTTTGTGAGCCCATTTCCAGTTGATCCATGCATCTAAACAACATGAACCTTTTGGATGAATTATTGTGAATTATATATACTACAACTACATTTCTTGTTTGAGCATTTAAAAATCCCGTAGCTTGCTTTTTTGATGGTTGCAAAGTGCCTTGTTGCTGTTTGTGGTAGATTGCATTCCAATATTGTTTTGTTGATTGTGTGACTTCTATGCATTGGATTTTGATGATCTTTATATGCATTTCATCTAGAATTCCATATTCTATTTAGTGGCATGCTTGGAATGCCAAGATCTTGCCTATATCCTTCCTTTGTTCCAGATCTATCACCGTTTGCTTACGTATCTTGTCGTGACTGTTCTGAGAGATCCATAATTCCGATTGCAATGTTATTTATATGCATGTGCATCATTTTCATGAGTGGGATGCGTTTTTGCCATGTTCATGCATGTCATAATAATTAATATTGTTGTTCTGTATAGAATGTTAAAATCAACTAAATTGCGTATGAGGTGTTGCTTGATCCATTTTTGACATGGATCAAGACTTCATTTAATTTGACTAGTGTAGGTTTGCCATCATTATATATTAAATAGTCATGCATCATAATTGCTTGAGCATTTTTCCATGGTTATGTGTTTATTGTATGTTGTTCTTTGTTGTGGATAGTTCCAGGTGACGAGTCTGAGTCCGAGAAACTTGTCGAGAACACTTACGAGGAGCAAGCTTGTTATCCCACTGAAGAATGTCAAGGCAAGATGATCATTACCCTGGATATAGTTACTATCCTTACTATGCTAATTGTATTGTTGTTATCGCTATGTCTCGTGACCTACCACTTGTTTGTCATGCCTCCCAACATGCCATGATAAGCCTCTAACCCTCCACATCCTAGCAACCCGTTATTTGGCTAAGTTACCGCTTGCTCATCCCCTCTTATAGCATTGTTAGTTGCAGGTGTAGGTGGAACCATGTGATAACATAGATATCTTGGGATATCACATATTATTCTTGGTATTTAATTTAATGCATCCATTCATTGGTAAAGGGTGGAAGTCTTGGCCTTTTGCTTCGTGTTTTGTTCCACTCTTGCCGCCTTAGTTCCGAGTATCAGTTTTATGTTCCATATTGAGCGCTCCTAACATGCTTGGGTTGTTATGGGGACACCCTTGATTTTTGTTTTGGGATAAAACTCTTACGACAAGACCCAACATTGGTACTATTTTCTTTATAACAACTAAAACTTGCATAGGGCATGATCAACCCATGGATCTTTAATCAACAAACCGGGGTATTCCTCCTCATGAGTGTTGATCCAAAATAGAGCCACTTCCAGGGCCACCCCGAGGCAACTTGGGTGTTTAATTTGGACACCATATGTAGTGCTCATCTGGTAGTGCCCTGAGAACAAGATACGTCAGCTCCTATCGGTATCTGGCCTATCGGGCGGTCTTGCTGTATTTGTTTTACCTTTGATGAACGTCTTGTGCATCGGGATACCGAGAATATTACGGGCTATCCTGCGGTTGAGGTTTTCCACCGTAGCTTTTGGCTAGTTTGTGATGGATGAGTCGGAGCACCCTGCAGGGTTAAATCTTTTTGAAAGTCATGCCCGCGGTTATGTGGGAACATGGAAATTTTATAATACGTGGTAACAGAAAACTTGAAGTAAATCCAATTAAAAATACACCAACCATGATCGTAAGCAGGTGTTAAGGATTACTTCTTGATCATAACTAGAGAACGACCGTCATGCGTAGATTACTCATTTTATTCTTGTACTCGTAAGTTAGAAATTAAACTACTTAGTGCTGCTGCAACCTCACCACTTAACCATATCCCACCTATGAGTTTAGGTAGTCTCGAAACCATGGGTAATATGATTGTTGAGTCCATGTGGCTCACAGATTACTACAGCACCACAGGTACAGGTACACATGCTCTAGTCAATGATGATGCCACAATACTCCAGTGGGAGTATGATGAAGAATGTAGGCGCATATACATGACTTACCCCCACCGATGAGAGAGGGAGGCCTTGGTCAGCAGCCTGGGATACGCTTGATGAAAGTCATCTTTTTCGTTTGATTTCGTCCATAGTCGGACACAGTTCTTCTGGATGATGCTTGTATGGATGATTGCACTTGAATGTTAAATGATGTAGCATGTGGCGAGTGTAAGACATCTCCATATACTCATTGCTTATTTACATGTACTGTGATGATATTCATTCTTGCAAAGAGACTCAAAATGCGCTTCAATCCTTATCGCGGACCTCGTCCCTTCGTTAGGATTATACCGCATTTTGGGCGTGACACTTGATCCCTACGAGGATGTATACTACTTGAGTATACAGATTTTTCCTACCATGATGGAAATAATTTTTATCAAATTTCCATGGTCTCCCAAGTAATAGGGAACATGCTTGCATGGGTACCACATTAAGTTAACCATAATCAACATATGTAGCAATACTAAAATGCACATGAATAATACATGTTACCATGACCTTGTCGCTATTGTTGAGCCATTATATGTACGCAGAATGAGGATGTAGTTTGGTGGTGAGAGAAAGCTCCTCCACCATCTCCATGCTAGCCAGGTTGTTGCAACACACTCCACCAATGATGATACAGACAGAAGGTTCCTTCACAACTCCCTTTCTATGGAACAAATTATGCCTCTTATTTTGCTCAGCCTATGTTACGTGTGCACTCAAAACACATTGAGCAAGTAAACTTTAATAACTGCCAACGTCTTCCAAATTATCTCCACCGTGCTCTTCACTTGCAATAAGAGCCAAAGTCTCGTCATCATAGCCACTAGCAGACTCATACTCACCACCTTAGTAACGATCATCACATGCTTGGATGCACATTCTCTCGCATAATGACATGCACCCTTTCAAAGACGACATATAATATCATGTGTTTGTCTTGTTGATGCCAAGGATGAAGAAGAGCCATGTGTCGGGCAGGAAGGTGTGATCTTGGTAGATGGAGGTGGTTGTGGTGCCTTTTTTCTTGTATCACGATTGGAGATGGCGGCTGAAGCATTGAGTGGTGTTGCAGGACGTGTGGTAGTGGAAGACGAACACAGAGTCCATGATGAAGATCGACCTGCAGAAAAGTTAGTTCACGCTATGGCCAGTTGATCCTGCACTTAACATTCAGCTTTGCAAGGAAGGTGGAATAAACGAGTTATACTGTTGTACTCCTTATACACTAATATAGTCTGAATCTCTCTGTTTAACTTACCCACGAAATGTGCAAGTTGGCTCTCATGATCTTCTTCTATACCACATCTAAGCATCCCAGTTTGTAATTCTTGATAATATTCCTCTACAAAAAATTAACCCTGTCTTAACTGTTGCAATTTTTGAAGCAATTCACGTTGATATTATGGAGGAACACAACGAGTACGCATAACATCTTTTAAATTAGCGATGTAGTTTGAATATTATTAGGATGTGGTGTACAATGTGTGGACCACAAAATAGATGCAAAACTAGTCAATTCACACAGCAATGGTAACACGTCTATACTCGGGATATTGTAAACATGTAAAACATTTGTCAGTTTCTAACTCGCAAGTAAGATATACATCAGGAATGTATCAACCCTCGAACGGTGTCATACTCAATTTTAGTTTAATGACACAATCATGATCTCGTACCTGAGGTGGTGGCGCAGCCCTATTGTTGCGATTTTATGCATGTGGACGATCTGGTACTTGTGCTGGTGGTTGCATGTAGTTCTTATTTGGAGCAACCTCTTCCTCATCATTCAAAACATTATCGTATTCATTGCTCTAATCAACGGTAGTAGCAGCAACAGCCATAGAAAGCCACAGTAGTAGCAGCAATAGAAACGACACTAGAATATTTGCCATGCTCAATAGGCACACGTTGTGCTCGTCCCACATGATTTGGAAGGCGACTTTGTCATCGTAGTTGTTGTTGTTGTAGAGGTGCGGCAGGTGCAACCGTTGGTGAGAGACGTGTGAGAACTTCATTGAACTTTACCTCAATCTTGGCCTCCAAGCTCTCTAGCTTCGCCATGGCATCTACAATGTTGTGCATCACATCTTCCATCCATTCACTCATCATTTGTTGAAATTTATCATGTAGCGCCTTGTTCATCATGTTCTCCCAGTCCAGTTTGTCTGCTTGTAATCCTGTAATGGTTAGCAGCAATAGAAACACTCAAGAATATGTCCTACAGACTACTAATAGGATGTGGTGTGGTGGATGCTCACAAATCCGCCAAGCTAATCAATAATTCTTAGTCGTTCTTACCAAGCAGCAGGCTAAGATCGGCAACCATTGTAGTAAAAACTCTCAAAGCTTGGATAGAGCGATTGCAAGGTGGTGTCAAATCCACGATGTAAATCTATGTGGAGATGGGAAGACTTATGATATGGTAGCAAAATATCAGCAATAATAAATCCAGAGATGCCAAGTTGAATAAACATTCAACGATGGTCTTGTGCTGGTCCTAGTCCATACCGTACTAGAGACGCGAGCCTAGAAAGCTAACAAAATCACGACATGGCAGGTAAACAAGGGAGAAGCACACTCTGAATCTCTTTTTTTGTTTTTCTCTCTTTTTTCACTTTTTCAAACAAAATTCATCCTTTTCCTTTTTTTTGGTCACCAACAATGTTTTTTAAAGTCCCCAAATGATTTAAAAACTTCCTAGCCAGAATTTTCCAGACATAGTTTTTTCTAAAAGTAGACCTATTTCTCTACCACGCGCAACACTAAAGTTGGGGAGTCCAAAACATGGGGGACATGGTCTCTATCTTTTCTTTGGCCAAAAGTAACATGAGAGGACATTTTGAACAACACCTAATCATATATTTTTCCTTTATCTTTACACGTGATTCGTGCAAGTGTTCGGCAATTCTGCATTTAGGAATGAAATAAAAATAAGTGAAGTTTTTTTGTTCTGGATAACATAAATAAATTATTGCAAATTTCTTATAAGAAATCACCTCACAAATATGCATGTATGCAATACTTTTTGTCGTATCCAAGGTAGCCAAGTGCACATCATCCTCCGGTTCTTGAAAACACATCCGTCGTTGATGTTAATTTATCTAAAATGTGGCTAAAAAGGTACACGGTGTACAAGTCGGATATGTATATGTCATCCGTTTTTACTTCCCTCAGTTTTCGCACATGTGACACCTCTATACGTGTGTAACTTTCATATGTCGTGAAATATAAAGCTAGAAGATTATCACAAGAAGTAAAAGACATGGAATTATTGCATCTCAATTTGCACATATAAGTGAAGCTCTTATTCATTTCTAAAGATTGACAATGTTCATCACTAAACCAACCCAACATCGGTGTATAAACTTCAATTGTTTCAGAATACCTGGAAATTTAACTAGTGTGCGTGAGATCTTGTAATGTGTCCAGTACATGTACCAGCAGGGTTTGTGGGTGTAATTGTAGTAGTGATGTCCTCATCATCCTCCCATTATTGAGTTAAAGTCATCCTTGATGGAAGCTCGTATTCCTCACCCAAATAAGGCTTCAAATCTGTAATGTTAAAAGTGAGACTAACCCCAAAATATGTAGACAGCTCATGTTTGTATGCATTATCATTTATTTTCTCTAACACCTTAAAAGGGCCATCAGCACGGGGCATTAGCTTTGACTTGCGCAAATCAGGAAACCAATCCTTGTATAAATGTAACCATACAAGATCTCCAGGTGCAAAGACAACATGTTTCCTACCCTTATGCTGGTACTAAAACTGGATGGTCTCGGGTAGGGATCCCGAGCTGTAGATCTAGGTTCAATGGGGAACATGATAAAAGGGAGGTGATGTTTACAAAAGTTAGGGCCCTCCCGAAGAGGTAAAACCATATGTACTACTTGATTATATTCATGTGATGGGGTATCGAGTACAGGATGATCTACCTTGAGATCGTATGTTTGTGCTCTAAACCCTAAGACAAGTAATTGTGTTTCTATGGACTAAACCCCTCAGCTTATATAGATGCCTAGGGTACCTAGGTTACACATTAGGTCGGTTGACAACTAGAGATAAACCTTTCGAATCCAAAATATACCCATGTAGTGTACCTGAAGTCTTCAGCAATCTTCATCTTGCTTATGACGAAGTCTTAGTCTTTCGCTATCCTCCACACGGTGGCTTAGTGGGCCCTAGTTTGGACTATAAGGGCAAATATCCATGGGCTAGTAGTGTCTAATCTGCGACACCCTCAGTAGCCGCTGAACTGGTCTCCAGCACCGGGGAAACCAATGCTCCTTGGACCATTTTGCACTTGACGTCTTCGGCTTGGCAAGCAAGTTCCCTCATGGTTGATAGTATTCGGATCCAAAGTCTTCGGGATTGCATTAACCTCAATGGCTTGCCATATAAGTGTGAACGGTCATTTTTATGACAAGTTTTACTGAGCCGCCACCGCCTATAAGGCTTTTTTGAGCCAGTTATAATGAATCAAATCGCGTTTCGAGGTAGTTTGCTCATGGACACATTTTATCAAAGAGAGATCGTGCTCCGTTTTTCAAGAGATATCATCAATGAATTTGTTTTTACCGATGTGGGCTTAATGGCGCCATGAGTATGAATGTGGTGATTTGCATGGCGCAGTGAGGGGTCTCTTGGTCTTTCACTATATTATAAAAGCAAAAGGGGTAACTTGTTCTCCCCCATGCCTTCATCCCTTGCGCCACAGGTAGCATCCTCTAGAGCTCTAGTGCCCTAGATCCACTCTCAATTTCTTCTTCCACTCGCCTTTCCTCCTTTCGCCATGGATGACAAGGGGAAGTGGGTAGCCTCCAACATAACGGAGGGCACCATCCATGAGCTCAAGCCCACTGGTTGGATACTCGTCGGAGCCGACTGTCAGTCTCCGGAGCAAGGCCAACCCAACCCCGCTCCCAAGCAAGGGGAGATGTTGATATTCGTCCCTGGCCTCATTCGAGGTCTGGGGTTTTCTCTTCACCCCTTCGCGAGGGGTTAATATTCTTCTATGGGCTAGATTTCCACCATCTAGCCCCAAACTACATTCTCCACATTGCCTCCTTCATCACCATCCACGAGGCGTTCCTCCTCGTGGAGCCACACTTTGGCCGATGGCTGAAGGTATTCTGCATCAAGACGAAGAGAAGCGGCTCCCAACTTGCCTACTGTGGCGGGGCCTTGGTGAGTAAGATCAAGAAGGTGACCTCTTGCTGAAAGGAACATTTGTGGAGACCATCAAGGTCTGGTGGCGTGAGTGGTTCTACATCACTGAGTCGCTTACCAAGGCCGCCCCACCTAGAGAGGTTGGTCTTGTTGATGAAGAAATGACTAAACTGGGGAAATCCACACGAGGTCAAGTCGCTTCAAAAGAAGATTAAATCCGTGATCTACAATAACATCGATATGGTGGACGTGATTAAGGTCATGGTGCATCGTCGCAACCTCCCTCTGCAACTTCGGGCCACCCCGATGTGGCTGTAAAAACCCGAAGACGATGCCCCAGTGCGGCACTTCATCCACGCGGGACTTAACGAGATGTGGAAGGATGCTTTTCAAGTCCTCCAAGAATACCTTCCACTGCAGCCTCGACACCGAGAATGGCCTATCTGGGGTAGGACAATCCACATATATTGTTATTTGTTTTAATACTTTGCAACTTTTCAATCAAGGTAACCAGAGTCCTCTTATGACCAACGCTGGTGCTCCAAGGTCAAACAGATGAAGAACCCGACACAGTTTCCTGGAGCAGCCCAGACAACTCAGATAGAGGCTCTATTGGCCGAGGAACCATGCATGGTTTGCTCCAAGAAGTAGCCAAAGAAGAAAAGGGAGGGCCTGAGGATCAGGGGATCCTTGGATGCTGACTCCGAGGACACCCGCACCTCTCTAATTCATGAGAAAGAAGAGAAGGAGGAGATGGAGGAGGATGAGGGGGAAGATGAGGCCTCTTCCCCAAAGAGGAAGAGGGCGGCATCCAAGGGTGCCAAGGCTGTGTCCGTAGAAGGCTTAGGAAAACCTCAAAGGACCATCTTGATATGTCTCCAACGTATCTATAATTTTTTATTGTTCCATGCTATTTTATTATCAATCTAGGATACTTTATATGCAATTATATGCTATTTTATATCATTTTTGGGAACTAACCTATTAACCCAGTGCAAGTGCCAGATGGTGTTCTCTGCCTGTTTTTGGTTTTCCAGGAAATTTATACCAAACAAAGTCCAAACGCTACAAAACTTTTTTACGATTTTTTTTCTTGACAAAAGAGACCTAGGAAGCTTTGGACGGAGTCAAGAAGCTGCACGAGGAAGCCACAAGGCACCAGGGCATGCCCAGGTACCTTGTGGGCCCCTTGTGGATCCGTTTAACATAATTCCACTTCTATAAATTCTCCAATATTGGGAAACCAACATAGAGCCACCCGAAACACTTTTTTCGCCACCTCAAGCCTCTGTTCCGATGGGAGGCCATTTGGAGACCTTTTCCGGTGATCTGCCGGAGGGGGAATCGATCACAGAGACCATCTACATAAACGTTGTTGCCTCGATGACAATGTGTGAGTACTCCACCATAGACCTATGGGTCCATAGTTAGTACCTAGATGGATTGTTCTCTCTCTTTGATCTTCAATACAAATTTCATCGCGATCTTCGCGGTGATCTATTCGATGTAATCTTCTTCTGTGGTGTGTTTGTTGAGATCCGATGAATTGTGGTTTTATGATCAGATTATTCATGAAGAGTTATTGAGTCTCCTCTCAATTTCAATATGCATGATCTTCTAGCTTTGTATTTCATTCCGATCTATCGGTTTTGTTTGGCCAACTAGATTTGTTTATCTTCAATGGGAGTGGTGCGTTGTAATGGGTTCCATCTTGCGGTGCTCTATCCTCGTAACAGAAGGGGTCAATACACATATTTGTATTGTTGCCATCAAGGATAAAACGACAGGGTCTTAATAGATTGCTTGTCTTACTTTGTCTACATCATGTCATCTTGCTCCAAGCATTACTTCGTTTGTCATGAACTTAATACCATAGATGCATGCTGGATAGCGGTCGATTAGTGAAGTAATAGTAGTAGATGTAGAATCATTTTTGTCTACTTCTTTATGGACATGATGCCTATATACATGATCATTGTCGTGAATAACATTTCATAATTATGAGCAATTCTATCAATTGCCCAACAATAATTTGTTTACCCACCGTATGCTACTTTCGAGAGAGAAGCCTCTAGCGAACACTATGGACCCCGAGTCTACTTAAACATAAAAAAGCATCTAAATTACCGCTGCCTTTTTTATTTATATTTACTTTTATTATTTGCAATATCTATTCTATCAAGATTTAATCCTTGCAAGTAACGAGTTCAAGGGGCTTGATAACCCTCTTGCCCGTGTTGGGTGCAAGTGTTTGGTTTTGTGTGTGTAGGCGGTGATGAAAGGAATTAGCATTGGTTCTACTATTGGTTCGATAACCTTGGTTCTCACTGTGGAAAATACTTATCTCTAGTGTACTGCATCTCCTCTCCTCTTCGGGGAAAATCCCAATGCAACTCACAAGTAGCACTTTTGAAGAGTAATGATTATATTATTTATGTTTATGGATATTATTATGTTGATAACAATTACTTCATCGTTTCTCAATGATCATACTAAAAAGAGATTACATGTTCGGTAGCATGTCACATCAAAAATTCAGTTTTTCTCATTCACCTACTCGAGGGTGAGCAGGAATTAAGCTTGGGGTTGCTGATACGTCTCCAACGTATCTATAATTTTTTATTGTTCCATGCTATTATAATATCAATCTAGGATACTTTATATTAAATTATATGCTATTTATATCATTTTTGGGAACTAACCTATTAACCCAGTGCCAAGTGCCAGTTGTTGTTTTCTGCCTGTTTTTGGTTTCCCAGGAAATATGTACCAAACAAAGTCCAAACGCTACGAAACATTCTACGATTTTTTCTAGAAAAAAGAGACCCAATAAGCTTCAAAGGGAGTGATGAAGATGCACGAGGAGGCCACAAGGCACTTGGGCGCACCCATGGGAGTCGGCGCGCCGAGATATCTTATAGGCCCCATGTGGCTCCTATTGACCTAATTCCACTTCTATAAATTCTCAAATATAGGGAAACCAACAGAGAGCCACGTGAAACACTTTTTCCACTGCCGCAAGCCTCTGTTCCAACAGGAGGCCATCTGGTGACCTTTTCCGATGATCTGCCAGAGGGGGAATCGATCACAAAGGCCGTATACATCAGTCTTGTCGCCTCCATGATGATGCATGAGTAGTCCACCACAGACCTACTGGTCCATAGCTAGTACCTAGATGGCTTCTTCTCTCTCTTTGATCTTCGCAGTTATCTATTCGATGTAATCTTCTTTTGTGGTGTGTTTGTTGGGATTCGATGAATTGTGGTTTATGATCGGATTATTCATGAAAAGTTATTGAGTCTCTCAATTTCAATATGCATGGTCTTATAGCTTTGTATTTCTTTTAGATCTATCGGTTTAGTTTGGCCAACTAGATTGGTTTATCTTCAGTGGGAGTGGTGCATTGTAATGGGTTCGATCTTGCGGTGCTCTATCCTCGTGACAGAAGGGTTCAAGACAAGTATTTGTATTCTTTCCATTAAGGATAAATCGACGGGGTCCGAACATATTGCTTGTCTTACTTTGCCTACATCATGGCTTCTTGCTCCAAGCATGACTTCCTTTGTCATGAACTTAACATCATAGATGCATGGTAGATTGTGGTCGATTGGTGTAGTAATAGTAGTAGATGAAGAATCATTTTGGTCTACTTGTTTATGACGTGATGCCTATATACATGTCATAACTATGTGCAATTCTGTCAATTGCCTAACAGTAATTTTTCTACCCACCGTATGCTACTTTCGAGAAAGAAGCCTCTAGCGAACAATAAGGCCCCCATGTCTACTTAAACATAAAAAACATCTAAATTACCTTGCTAGCTTTTTAATATTTGTATTTACTTTTATTATTTGCAATATCAATTCTATCAAGATTTAATCCTTGCAACTAACGAGTTCAAGGGGCTTGACAACCCTCTTGCCAGCATTGGGTGCAAGTGGCTGGTTTTGTGTGTGTAGGTACTATTGAAAGGGATTTTCATTGGTTCTCCTATTGCTTTGATAACCTTGGTTCTCACAGACAGAAATACTTATCTCTACTGTACTGCATCTCCTCTCCTCTTCGGGGAAAATCCCAACGCAGCTCACAAGTAGCACAGCTCGGCAGACCCTCTGCGCCTGCCCCGCCAAGGTCGTGCTCTCCGACTCCTCGGAGGACAATGTGCCTAAGTCGTGCTGGGAGAAACCAACACCGACAAGGTATTTCCTCAGTTGCGCTGGGAGAAAACCAGCACCGACAAGATCTTTATTATCATGTTTCTTGATTCGTGACACATTGTTTGCCTTTACAGCCCACCACGTGTCCATCTCAGGACCAAGGGATCACCGGACGAGCTTCATCCGGCCGATATGGCTGATAGTGGCATGGGCGCGCATGTGCCCCCCTTTGATAACCCACAAGTATAGGGGATCGCGACAGTCTTCGAGGGTAGTATTTCACCCAAATTTGTTCATTCGACACAAGGGGAGCCAAAGAATATTTATGAGTCTTAGCAATTGAGTTTGTCAACTTCAACCACACCTGGAATTTCTTTTCGCAGCACAGTGTTTAGTTGCACAGTAACAATAGTAACAGTAACAAAAAAAGGTAGCAGTTTGCAGTGATTATAATAGCAATATTAGCAATAGTAATTTAGTGAAGATCAATATGCTAAAAGTGTAGGCATTGGATCAACGATGGATATTTGTGTTGTATCACATTCATCATGTAACAGTCACAACCTAGTGCGACAAAGAATTAGCTCCAATTCATTAATGTAATGTAGGCATGTATTCCGTATATATTTATACATGCTTATAATAAGAACTTGCATCACATCTTTTGTCCTGCCCTCCCGTGGCAGCGGGGTCCATAGGGAAACTAAGGGATATTAAGGCCTCCTTTTAATTGAGCACCGGAACAAAGCACTAACACATGGTGAACAAATGAACTCCTCATAGTACGGTCATGACCGGAGATGATCCCAACTTCTGTCACTTTGGGGTCTATGGATCATAACACATAATAGGTGCATACAACTTGCAAGATAGGATCCAAAACACTCTCATATTCATGGAAACATAATAGGTTAAGATCTGAAATCATGGTACTCGGGCCCTAGTGACAAGCATTAAACACAGCAGAGTCATAGCAAGATCACTCTCTGAACATACTGGACACTAGGGATCAAGCCCTAACAAATTGACTCGATTACAAAACAAATCTCATCAAACCCCATCACCGTCCAACAAGCATACAAAGGAATTACTCATTCCCGGTGGTGAGCATCGTGGAATTGTAGATGCAGAAGGGTTGGTGATGACGAGCGCGACGAATTCCCCTGTCCGAAGCCCCAAACAGACCCCAGATGAGCCCTCAAGAGGAAGAACAGGAAGTGGCGGCTGCTTCGTCTCATAATAATTTCTAGTATCATCATGAAGGAATTCAACAATATAACTATCACATAAATCATTCTTTTCATGATCCTCAAGCATAGAAAATTTATTATTCTCCCCACAAGAAAACTTCTCATACATAATAGTGGGAGTATCATAGGAGACTCGGATGCTATAAATTGTTTCCACATTAAAAGAATAATGTTCAGAAAAAGGGTATTCATAATTGTGACAAGTTTTATCATAATGATCATCACTACTTTTTATAACAGAAGTATCATCACAATAATCATCATAAGTAGTAACTTGGTTCTCATCGTAATCAATTGAAACCTCTTCCAAGATAGTGGGATCTGAAAGTGTTAGTTATCGACTAGAGAGGGGGGGGGGGGGTGAATAGGTGATTTTTATTAAAAGCTTCAAAACAGTAAATGTATTCAAAGCATGCGGAAGCGATACTGGATCAAGTAGGGATATCAATCAAGGATTTAAGCAAGGCATGGAATACAACGAAGACATTCAGGAAGGTACAACATAGTTATCATGCATACTAAGATGTATTGAAGATAAACTTAGGTAGTATGAAGATAAATTGCAGGTTAAGGAAAGTCTTTGGTGAATGTCTTCGGACAAGGATGGTCAAGCAACGACTTGATAGTACGATACAGAAAGTAAGTGAGTGAAGGATAGAACCAGTTGCTCGACGAAGACAAAAGATTTGTTGGACCAGTTCCAGTTGCTGTGAAAACTGTACGTCTGGTTAGGGAGGCTGATATTGAACTCAGAAGACCTCGTCTTCACCTTGTTCCCCTTGAGCCTAAGTCACTTAGACAGCACCCGATCACTCAGGTAAGTCTTCAAGGGAGACTTCTGAAACCTGTACAACCTTTGATGCTCTAGAACCAGACGCCCACCATCTGGAAGATCACAGTCTTCAAGTGTAATAAGTCTTCAGTTCAATCAGAACAGAACGACTTCAGTGATGCTCAAAAACACTTGCTCTAGGTGTTTGGGTTTATCCTCGCAGGATAGGTCTCTCTCAATGTCTTCAAGGTGTGTTGCTCTAAAATGACAACAGCCGTATCTCTCTCTGAGAAGCCACCTTCTTATGGTGGAGGGGGTGGGCTATTTGTAGCCACCAGGCAACCCGACATGATATGACCAAAATGACCCTGGGTCAATGGCCAACCAACACGTGCTCCAACGGTCTGATTTCAATAACACACGCGGCTACATTACTTGGGCTACAAGTAATGCTAACTCAACCAGCTCTGGAAGAGATTTCCTCTCATTGTCTTCACTCGAAGACATAGGTATGGGTTGAACATCACGTCAGCGTCTGACTTCGATCACATCGACCACACTTAATAGTATGGTGGTTCCTATGAATTAGGAAAGAAGAAACAAAACAACCAAAAGACTTCGTCTACGTGTTTCATTTTCTTCAAGCGATTATCTTTGCGTACCACCAATGGCTTCGGCCATCATCAATGTCTTTGGACATTTTTAGGGGTCGTCTTCGACGGTTATACTGAATCTCTAGGGACTTCTATCTGTGTTATCCTGTGAACTCTGACAAACACATTAGTCCCTCAACCACGTTTGTCTTCAATTCTCCAAAACCAATAAGGGTGGCACTAGATGACTTACAATCTCCCCTTGTTTGGTGATTGATGACAAACTGGTTGAAGTTTTCAACGAGGATAAAATATATGAAGATAAAGACTTGGAGATTATGATTGCAAGATATAGAGAGCTCCCCTTGAAGATGTGCTTATGAAGATTTTTCTTGGAATGCAAAAGCACATGGCTGGTTTTAATTTGTGGAGATCTCCCCCTATATCTTGTAATCCAATCACTATGCATTTAAGTGTTTTTCGAAGATAATGAAATGCATAATGAAAAATGAGTGTCTTCAGTATGTCTTCGGGCGCATACGATAAAACTCAAAGTAGCGCCAAAAGTAAGGTAAACATAAAGTGTGCAAACATCCATCAGGACTTAAGTTTTACACCCCAAATAACAAATGTTCAGAACGAGAGTTGTGAACTTAACAAAAATAGCAGCTCCCAGCCCATATAGACCCGTTTGAAGACTATCAATCCAATGCTTCTCCCTCTTTTGTCATCAAATGACCAAAAAGGGCGAAGACATTGAGCACTACACATCCCCAGCATGAGTTGAAGGCGATAGTGTAGCAGGGTCGGTGTTGGTTGGTGCTAATGTGCTTGGTGCAGTGCCGCAACGCTCAGTTGGTGTAGTCAGAGAAGTGACATCTTCAGCTTCATCATTTCCAAGCCCGACGTTGACATACGGTGCTGAAGAAGAATAGTCACTGTCTTCGAGGGATGGCGTCCGGTGCCATTTCTCCGTGCGAGGAGGAGGAGCATAGAATCTGAAGTATTTGTCAAATCCATCCTCAATGAGATCTTCCTATGGAGCCATCATGGTTAATGTCTTCCAGGAGCGATGACTAGTTTCATGAGCCACAAATGCATTCTTGGTGGTGAGGTTGCTAATGCGATTGATATCTTGAACCATAGAGTGCATTTGTCTTCGCGTCCACTCGTGGTGCCGATCTTGCTTCTAAATAAGAGAGACAAGAAGCTCTCAATCGGTCATGGCACGTTCTCTTCTGGGTTGGAGTTGTAGAGGTAGAGTGCTAGCTGTGGCTTCAGTGGTAGTAGCACTTGGCTGAGGGCGGCGAATGGAGCCAATCAACCTTGCTCTATTTGAATTAGACGGAAGGTGAATCCCTTCATCTTCACCAGTGCCACTGGTCCATTCCACTATGGGGTTCTTGCTCTTGGATGGGTAAATATCTTCATGAAAGACTTCCACATCAGGAAGATATATGCCATGATTGCAAGCAGAAGGCAGATACCTTGTGTTTGTTCTGTGCTTGATGAAGCGCATGATCCATGGTGCATAGATCTTAGGTTCAAACGGATTGATGCCATTTGCTGCCAGGTTGCGCAGGAGTAAATCTTGACGATTAAACCTGATGTCATAAACGATGTTGTAGATTAATGTCTTCAGAGCCCGTTCTAGCTTGCGTGATGAAGAGTGCCCTTTGTTTGGACATATGGTGTGTCAAAGAATGTGATAGATTGTCTTCGGCAGATATTGAAGATCATCAACAAAGAATGTTGTGGGTAGATCTGCACCTTGGTCCAAGGGGTTCATCAGCGTCAGCATTGCAGTCATGTTGGGCTCAGGCATTTCGAAAATGCTTTGGGTAGCTTCGGCATAGGCCGTAGACTTCGGATGAAAGCCTTCGCCTGAGGCAGCAAGTGGAGTTGTGGCAAAGAATTCCATAGCAGGGGCCTTGATGTGTTCATCACGAATCATGAAATCCATTGCCCATGAATTCAAATCTCTTTCGAAGCCAGAGATGTGGAGAGTTGCATAGAACTGAAGAATGAGTTCTTCATTCCAGTCTTCGTGGTCAGTAACAAATGGCAACATTCCAACATCCCGAAGACAATAAAGGTCTTGATCAAAACAAGGAAGACCCTTCGTAGCTTCGGAGCTGAGATGTGTGTGAGGGAAAAATCTTGTTTTGTCCATAGAGCACACACATATAATATTGACATTGGGGAGCACTCCAGAACCTATCAGATTGAATCTTCGGATGATTGTATGGTTTTTTGTCTGAATCAAGGAAAGTATTGTTGAGTCTGAAGCTCTTCACACTGAAGACAAGAGGACGTGCTGGTCCTTGTTGTCGAAGACTTGGAAGTATGGGCATAGGGTTCATAACTCTGGGGCGACGATGAATGTTGAATTCAAATTGAGGAACCATCCTTGGTGGTGGAACTAGCCTGGGCCATCTTGTAGGCACCATCTCTCCTTTCCTATTGCGAGCCATGACAATATTTTGAGCATTGTCGTCAGTCGATGGCGTAGAAGGAACAGGAGGACTATCGGGGGATGGGGCATTGGTTTCGCCCACAGTGTTATCAGCAGCCATATCTTCAGCTGCTTTGGCTTCAGTCTCACGTTGTTCATGAGCAACATCTTCAATCCTGAGAACTTCATCGACTGATGCAGTCGGAGTTACACGTACTTCATCTTCAGGTATGCTTCGCATCAAAGATATAACTGGCCTAGGTCCTCGGCGAAGCCGTTTGAGTGGCGACGCATGATCAGTGGTTTCAACTCCATGGCTTCAAATGGGGTTTCAGGTGATCTTGGTACAGAAGTTGAAAACAGAGTAGGCGGAGTGCTGGGATTAGCTTCAGACAAAATTTGCCTTGAAGGAGTGCCAATGTCCACATATTCACTATCATCTTGTGGAGGTGATGATAACAGTGGTGAATCAATTTGAGGCTCATTCTCTTGTTCAACATTGTCTTCATCAGCACGTGCTTCAGGAGAAATGTCTTCAGCAGGATTTGCAGCAATGTCTTCAGCTGCATTGGGTTCAGCAGCTGGGATCTCTTCAGTTGTGGGAGCCTCTGTTGTAGCAAACTCATGAAGAATAACTCACGTCTCAGTGTTTTCAGAGGCAGGAGGAGCCATAGAGATAGGCATAACGCGGAGGGGCTCCTCTTGAGCAGGCAGTGTGACGGAGGGAACTTGATGGGGCTGGGGCACTTTAGCTGAGTGCGAAGACTTGACTTTCTTTGTCTTTGGTTGCGTTGAGGACTGAACTTCAGCAATCTGAATCCTCTTGTGCTTTTGGGCTTCACCTCAACTTGTTTTGTCTTCTTGCTTGATATAGTAGAGGAAGGAGGAGGTGTCTGTAACAGCTCGGGACCGATGCTCCAGAAGATTCCCGTTTTATCCCGTTGTCGTCGTGAGATTCTTTTGTTTGTTGCATTCATCATCACATCATTCGCATCATCTACATAGCATCATCACTCGTTTTTGAAAAAATTCCATCCGTTTGTAGTTGCCGATTTTCTCCGTTTTGTCGTTGACCGTTTCGAGACCACCCACACACGCACGCGCCCGCGGCATCGGTGAAATGTTGTTTTTAAAAGTGTGTTTAAAATCTTCTCGGATTGGGTCGAAGCTTGGCGTGCGGTCTTGTTTTATTGTAGGTAGACCGCCTGCCATATTTCGTTGTAATCGGAGGTCGTTTGATACCCGAACGGTCGACCGTAGCGGCACCATCATCGGTTTAATAGCGGACATTTCGGTTTCTCTAAAACATATGCCAGGCCGCAAACCTCCCTCTCATCTTAGCCCAAACCAACTTTACACAGCCCACTAACCCACATCATGCCTAGCCGTCGCCGGAGCTGTCCGATTTCGATCGAAGGGTCGAAAATCGGTCTAAAACCCCTATCCTAGACCCCCTACCAATTTAAACAGCCCCCCTGCCTAATTTGGACGCTACCCTAACCCTGCATCGTTTTCCGCGCCCCTCCTAACCCAAGCCGCCACTTGGCCAGCCTTCTTCCCCCACCGCCGGGCCCGCCAGATCCAGATCCGGCCTACCCTGGGCCCGGATCGGGCCGTGCCACGCCGTCGCTCACCCGGCTGAGCTCCCGCAGCCTGCGCCCGACCCCGCCCCGAGCCGTGCCTCGCCCTGCCTCCAACCACCGGCCGGGGTAGCCGTCTCATCGCCGGCGACCACCAGACGCCCGCCGTAGGCCGGCGAGCCGCCGTCGTGGCCACTTGGTCCCCCGCCTCTGTCTGCCAGGCCGAGCGCGCCGCCGCCCACCATGGCTTCGTCCTCGCGCCGCCCGGCTTCTGCCTCCGCCGCGACGGCCCTGTCGTCGTCGCCTCATGCCCGCAACCGCCGGATCCAGTCGCCCCCCTCCGCCTCTGGTAGATCTCGAGCCGCGCGCGCCGTCGGAGCCCCTGCCAGCCGCCGCGTGCATCGCCGTTGACCGCGTCGCCTCCTGTGCGTGTGCAGGCACACGAGGAGGAGGAAGACGCTTCGCCCAGACCTCGCGTGAGCGTCGCGTGGGCCGCACCTGCTCCAGCCCAGTCCGCCTCGGCCTGCCAAGCTTCCCCAGCTTCTCTGCTTCGAGTCGGCCCATAGGCCTCTGGTGAGCGCCGCCCGCTGTTTATCGCCCTGAGCGCTTGTTAGCTATCCTGCGCCCATGTTCAGTTAACCCTATTTGCAGAAAAATGCATGATTTAAAATGATCATATTTAAATAACCATGCATCGGATCCAAATATTTTATATATGTAAATGTGTAGAATTTCGTGTAGATTCGTAATATCCCAAATTCATCCATGTTTTAAAATGTTTAACATGTTTTCTTTATTTTGCATAAATATCATGTTTGTTGCATTGCGCATAATTATTGAATCGTGCATCCAAATTAATCGAACCTTGCATGTAAAATGTGTAGCATTTTTATAGGCCTTTTTCATGCATGCTAAAATATTTCATGTGTTGGTTGCATTTATTTTGCATACATAACTTGCTAAAATGGGTTATGTCCTATTCTCGCATAATTGGTGTGTCATTGTTTCTTTAATAAAAACCCTCATATTATATATGATTTTGGGGTAGGAATATCCATAGAAATTATCTGTGCAATTAGTTTTGTCATTTGAGCAATTTTTGTGTGCATGTTATTTTGCTATGATGCCCTTTTGTTATTTTCGCGTGATTTAATCCATGCATATTTTGGGATAGTT
This sequence comes from Elymus sibiricus, assembly GCA_039707655.1. Classification (NCBI taxonomy): domain Eukaryota; kingdom Viridiplantae; phylum Streptophyta; class Magnoliopsida; order Poales; family Poaceae; genus Elymus; species Elymus sibiricus. The sequence continues at coordinate 223,863,029 of CM077665.1, forward strand.
GCAAACATGAGATATGCCCTTGGACATGTGTGCTAGGCCCTGGTATTTTTGGTTGCTATAGAAATGCATGTTTAGGTGTTATTTTCTTGTTGCCAACATGCCATAAAATATTGCTGTTTTGTGGGTCCAAAAACATTTCTAAGTCCGAGAACTGTTATTTTGTTGCTATGTTGCCATGTGATTTACTATTGATCTAGGAGTCTTTTGTGGTTGCTCCAATGGAGTCTTTTGTTAAGCATGTTATGGTCTATCATGTTGTGCCAATAGTTTGCATGAATAGGTTTAGTATCATAATTAATTCTGTTGTTCAATATATCAATCTGTTAAAAAACTGGTGCACATGTCTACTCTAATTTTCACTAAGTCTGAGAATCTGTTTTCTTCATAATGCCATATTGTGTTGATGCTAGCCATGATTGTATGCATAATTAGACCTTCCCACCATGGAATGATTTGTAGTGCATCATGTACTACCATGCTGTTATGTTTCATGCCAATATATGACCTGTAGCATATAGTTTTACTGCTGCCAATATGCCTTCGTGAAAAACTGCTATGCTAAAACCTGTGATTTTCACTAAGTCATAATCAACTATATTTTGTTGCCATGTTGTGAGCGTCCTACCATGTGATCCATGACTCTTTTGAGTATGATATGTGAAGATGAAATGAAGTGTGTGTTATATGCTACTGCCCCATGCTTAGTTTGTGCATATTAGAATCTTGTTGCTTGTTGTTTTCATGTGTGCAATATGCTATGTTGCTGTTTTGGGCAGATCTGAACTAAAACTTGTATTGGTGATTGTGGTTGAACCGTAGCTCCGTTTTGCACATGGCATATATGAAACTTGCTTAGATTTTCATGTTGTATCATAATATCTTGCTGCATTCATGTTTTGAAATGTTTGTGGTTGTCATTTTCATGCATTTTGCATTCATGGCATATAATCTTGTGAAGGTCATATCTTTTAGACCGTAGCTCCGTTTGAGATGTTCCATATATGTAAAACGACTAGAGTGACATGTAGAATTGCATGGTACACTTTATTTTACTGTTTAATAAATATAAAACATGATTAGTTCAGATCTGGACCAATTTCAAAATTAACATATGGGGTCGTTTCGGATATGCTATATGTTGTTTCCGGCTAGATGTCTCGTTTCTATCGCTTGTCTCACTACCTACCACTTGAATGTCAAGCCTCCCAAATTGCCATGAAAAACCCCTAACCCCTCCACATCCCAGCAAAACATTGTTTGGCTATGTTACCGATTGCTCAGCCTTCTTATAGCGTTGCTAGTTGCATGTGCAAGATGTTTCCCATGAGAAACATGGTTTTTTGGTTATATCACAATATTATTGCTATTTAATTTAATGCACATATATACTTGGTAAAGGGTGGAAGGCTTGGCCTTTTGCTCGGTGTTTTGTTCCACTCTTGCCGCCTAGTTACTTGTGTACCGGTGTTATGTTCCATAATTGAGCGCTCCTAACATGCTCGGGGTTGTTATGGGGACCCCCTTGATTTTCGTTTTAGGATAAAACTTGTCTGGCAAGGCCCAACCTTGGTTCTATATTTGCTTAACAACCTAATAAAATTTGCATAGGGCATGATCACCCCGTGGATAATTAATCAACAACCCGGGCCAGTGCTCCTCATGAGTGTTGGTCCAAAATGGCAGTAGCCGGGGCCACCAACGGGTGTGCTAGCCGGAAACTTAGCCAATTCGGTCGTGTCCTGAGAACGAGATACGCGGCTCCTATCGGGTTTGTCGACACGTTGGGCGGTCTTGCTCGACTTGCTTTACCTTTATCGAACGTCTTGTGCGAGGAATTCCGAAAATACTTCGGGCTATCTCGAGGTTGCGGTTTTCCAGTGGAATTGCCTAGGAAGATCGCGAGATTCGTGGTCGAGGTTATTCCCGCGGCGTGTGGTTAGTTTGCGATGGATGAGTTGGAGCACCCTTGCAGGGTTAAATCTTTCATAAAGCCGTGCCCGCGGTTAAGTGGCAACTTGGAAAACTTTGTTTAACACCCGGTCATAGCAAACTTGAAGTAAACTAAAATAAAATACACCAACCGTGTGCGTAACCGTGACTGTCTCTTCTCGTGAGTCCTTATCCGAGAGAGAACACGGTGGGGTTATGATTGACGTAAGTAGGTGTTCAGGATCTCTTAGAGATCATTACTAGTTCACGTCCGTTTATTCGACGATCATCCCCCTTTACTCTTGTACTCGTAAGTTAGCCACTCAAATAAATGCTTAGTCGCTTGCCGCAGCCTCACGACTTAACCATACCTCACCCATTAAGCTTTAATAGTCTTGATACCCTTGGAAATGAGATTGCCGAGTCCCTGTGGCTCACAGATTACTACAACAACAGTTGCAGGTACAGGTAATGCGATGATTTGACGTGAGCGCGATGCTTGTTTGATTTGGAGTTCTTCTTCTTCTTCTTCTTCTTCATCGATCATAGGATGGGTTCCAGGCGGCAGCCTGGGATAGCAAGGATGGATGTCATTTTATCATTTGATTTCGTCCGTAGTCAGACCCTGCTCTTCTGTATGTTGTTTGGATATGTTGATGTATTGATGTGATATTGATGTAGCTTGTGGCGAGTGTAAGCCAATTCCATATACTCATCTCTTCTTTTCATGTACTTGTAATGATATCCATTCTTGCGAAACGACGAGATGCGCTTCTATCCCTGTCGAGGCCCTCGTGCCAAAATAAGGATAGGATCGCATCTTGGGCGTGACAAGTTGGTATCAGAGCCTGTACCGACCTAGGAGCCCCCTTGTTTGATCGAACTTTGGCCGAGTCGAGTCTAGTGAAAAACTATTTTGAGTCTAGTTATATATCGGAGAGTAGGTTTCTTTTACTCCTCTTCTATGCTCTGGTGAGGTATTCGACTTAGGAATTTTGATTCTACTCCTCTTCTCACTCAAAAATTTTTTAGGATCACGCGGGTATTTTGAAACTATATGATGCCGATGTGAAGGAATTCTGTCTTGGTGCATCCTGTTATCGAGGAGTAGAGCTCCGAGGGATTTTTGCACATCGTTATCATTCAGTTTCCTTAGTATCTCAGGACGGAGGATGTTCGAAATTGCTTCTATACTTTTCGTGGCGAGATAAGTTTGGAGTCACCCAGTACTGGGGAGAGCGTCCAGGGTACTGCCATGTTTAGTATCATTGTGTTTTCGAGTGTCTGAGGTAGACGAGTTTGCGGAGTTTCTGGGTTTACGGTGTGGAAGGTTGCGGGTGCAGTTGTAGCTGATTACCTTGGGTACGTTCCTGGGTCCGCAACCCGAATCGCATAAACAAGAAAGACTTCGGAAATTCTTAGGTGGGAATTCAAGTAGTTTACCTAGGATTATCCTTCCAACAAATGCAAATGGGTTTGTATTTGTTTCTGGCTTAATTCAAAAGCCTCACCCTTTGTGTTGTTTTGTAGTATGGTAATTCGAGTTGCTTCGATGTCAAGTTGTGAATTCATATCTTTCCTAACCGGTGTGTTCTCATCAAGCTAATTCATCCCTCTCCAATATTTGCAAGATCAATCCTCATATTCCTTTATGGAGTTTGTCTCATCTGTCTCAAGTTGTCTTTGTTTTTTCCCACCCTCCCGCCCTTTTCTTCAATGATTAAATTCTCATTCGAGTGCCTTTTCTATTCATGTGATGCTTCCGCTATCTTCTCTTCCGTGATGTATCCGGTGATTCGTTGTGAAGATGCTCAGTGCTCAAGTTTATCATTTCTTAGTCTTCATCTTTGTTTTCTTTTCCGGTGGATTCAATTCAAGCTTTCGGTCCTCATCATATCCTTTTCATTCTCTAAATGTTCTCCCGTGTTGGAAGTTCCTATCCAAGCCTCTCTTGTTATTCATCTCTCATTATTTTATCCGGAGTGCTGAAGATATCTCAGAAGATTCGTGTTATTGTTCAAATCCTCTTAAGTGTTTCGAGGTTCTCACCTCATCAAGTTTTCAATTTATTCCGGTGCAATCTCTCTTTCTAAGCAATCGTTTCAACGGTGATCTCTTTGAGTGGGCTCATAACCCACAGTTTTTTTTCCCAGGATCTTACCTGGCTCTTTTAATCTTTCTGGAGATGTCCTCAAGTTCTTTTCAATATGACGTAAGAATGAATTTCATTAGTCATATTCCTTCCCGAAGATCTCTTCTAAATCATTTTCATCGTTGGCTCAACCTTTCTTATTCATTATCCCGGAGTGTCTCAGTAATTTTTGGCGGTGTTTCTCGCCATCATTCTTTGCCTTGAAGACCAAGAAGAGTTTCTCTTAAATCTTTCTCCGTTCTTTCGAAGATTTGTCATCGCAGCTTCGTGCTATCCTCTCAAATTGTTTTCGGTCATGAGTAATTCTTTCCATATCTATCCGGAGCGTTTCAGAGTTGTTTTCATTTCTCGATCCTCCGAAGGCCATCATTTCAGAAGATTTCTTCGTTCTCAGCTTTCAGCTTTCGTTCTTTAATTCTTCTCAATTGTTGTCTCTTCGTTCGTCTCAATTATCCCGGTGCTTCGCTCAAGATTTCTCTAGGCGGATCGTGATCTCTTCGTTCTCATGTCATGTATCTCCGTTCATTTGTTGTATCCTCATTCGTTTCAATTCTTGCTGGTGGTTCGTTCAAGACTTCTTCAAGTTTGTTCCCAATCTCTCTCAATTCATTCTCAAGAAGAATAAGTAGTATGCATAATCCGTTGCTTGTCATCAATTTAACTTGATGAAGGATAAGCATAACATAATTCTTATTCTTGTTCTTCAAGGTGTTTTCAATCCTTCTTTCAGAGTTGTTCATGATTTCAATTCTTGATTCTAAGTTGTTCATCCTTTCTTTTCCGGAGTTCCAAGTTGTTCTCAAGTATCTCTTCATGAAGCTCCATCTAAATCATTGCAAGGTCATAATCTTATTCTTCTCAACCTTCATTCTTTTGATCATCATTTGTTTTCGGAGTTCTCCAAGATGTTCTTCATGGTGGTTCTTCAAGGATTCAATTCATTCTCGAAGTGTTCTTCAATATTCTTGTTGGAGTACCTCAAGTATTCTTATCTTGCATTTCAAAATGCAATTCTTTCTCCCTTATCTTCTGAGATGGTGTTATAACATTCTTGATTATGAGGAGTCTCGAGGAGTATTTGTCAAGAATGAGATATTTAAACCCATCATTTCTTCCTTGGAATTATCTTGGATTGGATTTCACCTAAAGCGTTTCCTAAGGATTGTTGCTATCGTGGTGCTTATCATGATCCATGTTTTCTCCTCCTCTTGGTGAAAGAAGTTTTCATCTCTTCGTGGTCTCAACGAAAGCAATTGTTTCCGTTAGTGGCCGATTGTCACCTCATAATTTTGAGATGTTTTCCATAAGCCCACAACAAGTTCTCTTTTCGTTGTTGGATCTCCAACAACACCATTCAACCATTCTTTGTAAGGATGCTTTCAATTCATTGGTGGTAGAAGTTGTCATTTCCTTCTCCGTTCTTTTCTTTCAACGATCTAGTTTCTATTCTCTGTTCTGGAGGCGTGGTGATGTTGCTCCCTTCGAACCATCATCTTGTTTTGTCAAGATCATGTTCATTCCTTGCTTATCTTTTAACCGGAGTGTTGTTTTGTCTTTTCAAGTTCTCTTCATCTTATCAAATTTTGCCTCTCTATCCTACCGAAGTGCTGCCGAAATTTCTTTTGAATTCTTGCTTGTTTCGCATATAATTCTTCATCTCTTCCAACCTTCATGTTTCTATGGTTTCACTCGTTTGTCAAAGTAGAAACTAAGCTTTACCTCTACATTTCGTCTTCCTCTTCCCCTTCTCATTCTAAGATCTTGGGTCAAGATCTCTTGTAAGTGGAGGAGAGTTGTAACAGCCCGAGACCGATGCTCCAGAAGATTCTCGTTTTATCCCGCTGTCGTCGTGTGATTCTTTTGTTTGTCGCATTCATCATCGCATCATTCGCATCATCTACATAGCATCGTCACTCGTTTTTGAAAAAATTCCATCCGTTTGTAGTTGCCGGTTTTCTCCGTTTTGTTGTTGACCGTTTCGAGACCACCCACACACGCACGCGCCCGCGGCATCGGTGAAATGTTGTTTTTAAAAGTGTGTTTAAAATCTTCTCGGATTGGGTCAAAACTTGGCGTGCGGTCTTGTTTTATTGTAGGTAGACCGCCTGCCAAATTTCGTCATAATCGGAGGTCGTTTGATACCCAAACGGTCGACCGTAGCGGCACCATCATCGGTTTAATAGCGAACGTTTCGGTTTCTCTAAAACATATGCCGGGCCGCAAACCTCCCTCTCATCTCAGCCCAAACCAACTCTACACAGCCCACTAACCCACATCATGCCTAGCCGTCGCCGGAGCCGTCCGATTTCGATCGAAGGGTCAAAAATCGGTCTAAAACCCCTACCCTAGACCCCCTACCTATTTAAACAGCCCCCCTTCCTAATTTGGACGCTACCCTAACCCTGCATCGTTTTCCTCGCCCCTCCTAACCCTAGCCGCCACTTGGCCAGCTTCCTTCCCCCACCGCCGGGACCGCCAGATCCAGATCCAGCCCGCACTGGGCCCGGATCAGGCCGAGCCGCGCCGCCGCGCGCCCGCCGCTCACCCGGCTGAGCTCCTGCAGCCTGCGCCCGCCCCCGCCCCGAGCCGTGCCTTGCCCTGCCTCCGGCCGCCGGCCGGGGTAGCCGTCGCGTCGCCGGCGACCACCAGATGCCTGCCGTAGGCCGGCGAGCCGCCGTCGCGGCCACTTGGTCCCCCGCCTCTGTCTGCCAGGCCGAGCGCGCCGCCGCCCTCCATGGCTCCGTCCTCGCGCCACCCGGCTTCTGCCTTCGCCGCGCCGGCCCTGTCGTCGTCGCCTCATGCCCGCAACCGCCGGATCCAGTCGCCCCCCGTCCGCTTCCAGTAGATCTCGAGCCGCGCGCGCCGTCGGAGCCCCTGCCAGCCGCCGCGTCCATCGCCGTTGACCGCGTCGCCTCCTGTGCGTGCGCAGGTACGCGAGGAGGAGGAGGACGCTTCGCCCAGGCCTCGCGTGAGCGTCGCGTGGGCCGCGCCTGCTCCAGCCCAGTCCGCCTCGGCCTGCCAAGCTTCCCCAACTTCTCTGCTTCGAGTCGGCCCATAGGCCTCTGGTAAGCGCCGCCCGCTGTTTATCGCCCTGAGCGCTTGTTAGCTATCCTGCGCCCATGTTCAGTTAACCCTATTTGCAGAAAAAATGCATGATTTAAAATGATCATATTTAAATAACCGTGCATCGGATCCAAATATTTTAAATATGTAAATGTGTAGAATTTTGTGTAGATTCGTAATATCCCAAATTCATCCATGTTTTAAAATGTTTAACATGTTTTCTTTATTTTGCATAAATATCATGTTTGTTGCATTGCGCAGAATTATTGAATCGTGCATCCAAATTAATCAAACCTTGCATGTAAAATGTGTAGCATTTTTATAGGCCTTTTTCATGCATGCTAAAATATTTCATGTGTTGGTTGCATTTATTTTGCATACATAACTTGCTAAAATGGGTTATGTCCTATTCTCGCATAATTGGTGTGTCATTGTTTCTTTAATAAAAACCCTCATATTATATATGATTTTGGGGTAGGAAAATCCATAGAAATTATCTGTGCAATTAGTTTTGTCATTTGAGCAATTTTTGTGTGCATGTTATTTTGCTAAGATGCCCTTTTGTTATTTTCGCGTGATTTAATCCATGCATATTTTGGGATAGTTGCAAACATGAGATATGCCCTTGGACATGTGTGCTAGGCCCTGGTATTTTTGGTTGCTACAGAAATGCATGTTTAGGTGTTATTTTCTTGTTGACAACATGCCATAAAATATTGCTGTTTTGTGGGGCCAAAAATATTTCTAAGTCTGAGAACTGTTATTTTGTTGCCATGTGATTTGCTATTGATCTAGGAGTCTTTTGTGGTTGCTCCAATGGAGTCTTTTGTTAAGCATGTTATGGTCTATCATGTTGTGCCAATAGTTTGCATGAATAGGTTTAGCATCATAATTAATTCTGTTGTTCAATATGTCAATCTGTTAAAAAACTGCTGCACATGTCTACTCTAATTTTCACGAAGTCTGAGAATCTGTTTTCTTCATAATGCCATGTTGTGTTGATGCTAGCCATGATTGTATGCATAATTAGACCTTGCCACCATGAAATGATTTGTAGTGCATCATGTCTACTACTATGCTGTTAAATTTCATGCCAATATATGACATGTAGCATATAGTTTTACTGCTGCCAATATGCCTTCGTGAAAAACTGCTATGCTAAAACCTGTGATTTTCACTAAGTCATAATCTGCTATATTTTTTTGCCATGTTGTGAGCGTCCTACCATGTGATCCATGACTCTTTTGAGTATGATATGTGAAGATGAAATGAAGTGTGTGTTATATGCTACTGCCCCATGCTTAGTTTGTGCATATTAGAATCTTGTAGCTTGTTGTTTTCATGTGTGCAATATGCTATGTTGCTGTTTTGGGCAGATTTGAACTAAAACTTGTATTGGTGATTGTGGTTGAACCGTAGCTCCGTTTTGCACATGGCATATATGAAACTTGCTTGGATTTTCATGTAGTATCATAATATCTTGCTGCATTCATGTTTTTTAATGTTTGTGGTTGTCATTTTCATGCATTTTGCATTCATGGCATATAATCTTGTGAATGTCATATCTTGTATTGGTGATTGTGGTTGAACCGTAGCTCCGTTTGAGATGTTCCATATATGTAAAACGACTAGAATGACGTGTAGAATTGCATGGTATACTTTATTTTCCTGTTTAATAAATATAAAACATGATTAGTTCAGATCTGGACCAATTTCGAAATTAACATATAGGGTCGTTTCGGAAATGCTATATGTTGTTTCCGGCCTCATTTAAACTTGCCTAGATGTGTAGTTTACTTATGATTCACCTCTTGCCATGTTTATCAATATTTAATATTGTCGTGTACCTAAACGAGAGTGAACTAAATATTCGAATGTGGAGTTTCGTCAATATGCAACTCGTTGCATATTGAGCTTCACTTAATGTGTAGAAGTTGATTGTTGTGCTTGCCATGTCATGCATAACATGCATCATATTTGAAGTGCATCATGTCATGCATATGTCGTGGTGTATCGTGTGTTGATTATGTTCCCGATTTCCATCTTCTCGATAGAGTTCCGAAACCGCTTCCGAGTGTGAGGATTCGTTCGACTACGTTGGTTCATCTTCTTCATGGATTCGTTCTTCTTCCAAGCGGGATCTCAGGCAAGATGATCATTTCCCTGGATACCATTACTATCATTGCCATGCTAGATGTCTCGTTTCTATCGCTTGTCTCGCTACCTACCACTTGAATGTCAAGCCTCCCAAATTGCCATGAAAAACCCCTAACCCCTCCACATCCCAGCAAAACATTGTTTGGCTATGTTACCGATTGCTCAACCCTTCTTATAGCGTTGCTAGTTGCAGGTGCAAGATGTTTCCCATGAGAAACATGTTTTTTTGGTTATATCACAATATTATTGCTATTTAATTTAATGCACATATATACTTGGTAAAGGGTGGAAGGCTTGGCCTTTTGCTCGGTGTTTTGTTCCACTCTTGCCGCCTAGTTACTTGTGTACCGGTGTTATGTTCCATAATTGAGCGCTCCTAACATGCTCGGGGTTGTTATGGGGACCCCCTTGATTTTCGTTTTAGGATAAAACTTGTCTGGCAAGGCCCAACCTTGGTACTATATTTGCTTAACAACCTAATAAAATTTGCATAGGGCATGATCACCCCGTGGATAATTAATCAACAACCTGGGCCAGTGCTCCTCATGAGTGTTGGTCCAAAATGGCAGTAGCCGGGACCACCAACGGGTGTGCCAGCCGGAAACTTAGCCAATCCGGTCGTGTCCTGAGAACGAGATACGCGGCTCCTATCGGGTTTGTCGACACGTCGGGCGGTCTTGCTGGACTTGTTTTACCTTTCTCGAACGTCTTGTGCGAGGAATTCCGAAAATACTTCGGGCTATCTCGAGGTTGCGGTTTTCCAGTGGAATTGTCTAGGAAGATCGCGAGATTCGTGGTCGAGGTTATTTCCGCGGCGTGTGGTTAGTTTGTGATGGATGAGTTGGAGCACCCCTGCAGGGATAAATCTTTTGGAAAGCCGTGCCCGTGGTTAAGTGGCAACTTGGAAAACTTTGTTTAACACCCGGTCATAGCAAACTTGAAGTAAACTCAAATAAAATACACCAACCGTGTGCGTAACCGTGACTGTCTCTTCTCGCGAGTCCTTATCCGAGAGAGAACACGGTGGGGTTATGATTGACGTAAGTAGGTGTTCAGGATCTCTTAGAGATCATTACTAGTTCACGTCCGTTTATTCGACGATCATCCCCCTTTACTCTTGTACTCATAAGTTAGCCACTCAAATAAATGCTTAGTCGCTTGCCGCAGCCTCACCACTTAACCATACCTCACCCATTAAGCTTTAATAGTCTTGATACCCTTGGAAATGAGATTGCTGAGTCCCTGTGGCTCACATATTACTACAACAACAGTTGCAGGTATAGGTAACGCGATGATTTGATGTGAGCGCGATGCTTGTTTGATTTGGAGTTCTTCTTCTTCTTCATCGATCATAGGATGGGTTCCAAGCAGCAGCCTGGGATAGCAAGGATGGATGTCATTTTATTGTTTGATTTCGTCCGTAGTCGGACCCTGCTCTTCTGTATGTTGTTTGGATATGTTGATGTATTGATGTGATATTGATGTAGCTTGTGGCGAGTGTAAGCCAATTCCATATACTCATCTCTTCTTTACATGTACTTGTAATGATATCCATTCTTGCGAAATGACGAGATGCACTTCTATCCCTGTCGAGGCCCTCGTGCCAAAATAAGGATAGGATCGCATCTTGGGCGTGACAGCGTCCTTGAGCCAGAGAAGCTAGGAGGGAAAATAATGCCTCGTGATTCCGATATTGAAGGACCGGGCCGGCTCGAGGACATAGAAGCTTGCCTTGACCTCTCAATGATTCTTGGGTCAAGTGCAGGCTGGCCAAGTGCCTTTCTCTTAAGCATCTCATTGTGAGCCTGCACCATTTTTGCAGCTTTCTTCTTCAGAGGCACTAGGGCGCCTTTGACAGCTTCAAATCGTCTTTCGAATTCTACCTTGAGGACTTTCATCATCAGCTGATAGCCTTGGATTTGATCAGCAGTGAGCTTATGTATATTTTCTTTGAAAAGCGCCTTTTCATGGCGAATCTTTGCACGCTGCTGCATAGCTTTTTGAGACACAATAAGCTCTTCATTCACCAGCCCTTGGAAGGTGACACTCATTCTAATGGGGAGCTGAAGGGCATCGATGGTGAGGGAGGGATCAGCAAACCATTCATCAATGAACTGGTCAAGGATTTCTGCATCAAAGAGAGGCAAGTCTTCAAGACGTTTGGCCTCTTCCTCCTTTTGCTGCATAAGCTTCGCCAGCGCTTCATTATCATACTAATCGTCTGAGAGCTTAATCATGTTAGCAGCATCCATCAAGGAGACGGATGGCTTTGGTCTACGAGCAGTAGTAGCTTTCCTTTTCTGTCTCCTGGTTGTGCGAGATTCATCTTCAGTCTCAGCTGGTTCAGCTCGTCGTGATCGCGAAGCTTGTGGTGTTGTGGCAACTGGCTTTGAAGCCTTTGAAGCCTTAGACGTTGAAGCCTTTGATTTCTCCATTCGCTTCGGATTAGTGACATGGGGTTATTCTGCATCCTTTTCATCTGATTCAGCAAGTTCTGGACATCCAAGAATGCTGGATGGATCTGGATTAATTGGCATTGGAGGCCTGACCATGCAAGGGAAGAAACCAATTTTCATGGCTTCGGCCTTTGTCTTCGGATGAAGATTTTTGTATATGATGTCAGTCCATGGAGCCTTTTGTGCATTCTTGTCTGCATATTCATCGGGACAAACTGATAGTTGAACCATCTTTCTGACCAATATCTTCGGATCCATTGAATCTGGTTCTTGCTTTGTGTGTAGGTCTCTTCAGAATTAGACTTGTACTTCTCATATAGATTTGGAGGAAGATCCTTACCAGTGTTCAGATGCCTTTGCCTGCCGCCCTTCTTGGGTGCTTTGTCGTTGGCCATTGGCTTCGGCTTGGGCAAAAGCTTCGCTGGCTTATGTAGATGAGAATTGGCACCAGGTGAGTCTGGATGTACTTGCAAGTAGTCTGCAAATGAATTCAGACTATGAGATCCTAGCGATTCTGCTGTGGACATGTACCTATGAAAGGATTAGAGATGCGAGGGGAATAGAAGAGGTCATATGCATTCTCAGAAGATTTTGAAGATAAAACATGGTCTGAAGATAATGACCTGTTTCACCGAAGACATTCACTGTTGCACAAGATAAGGTGGTTTTAGATTTGTGCAAGTATGAAAATTTGCACAAGTGAGAAATCAAGCCAAATTTTTCGTCAAAAAGTGAAGAAATTAGGTGGATTGAGTTCAATGATTGGGTGCTGTTGAAACAAAGGTGAAAAACAACAATCAAAAATTTGTGGTAACTTTTCAGATCAAAACTCGATAAAAATTAGCGATTTATTTACCACTGTGGAGAACTCGAGGAACAGATCGATGAGGCGGGGAGCCGAGCAGTTCAATCTGCCACACCCTAGCTTGGTGGTGACAGATGGGTACGGCGGCAGCGGAGGAAGATGTTCGCGGCCGGCGTGAGTACGTCGACGAAGAAGGCTCGGTGGCTAAGCGATTCTTCTTCGATGGCGATGGATTCCAGCAACGGCGCTAGGGTTTGGAGCTCGAGAGTGGAGGCAGTGAGGTAAGAGTTATAATGGATCCAGGGGCAAGTATTTATAAGGTGGGTTGGAACTAGAACATCCTCAAATTTTGGACGGATATGCCCTGGACTCTTCGTTTTAGTGGGACACATGGCGTGCATGCAAAATGTCTGATAGCCCACTACCTTTGTACAGTAGCGACGGGCGCGGAAATTGTTGTGATAAGGGAGGTAAAAATAAAATTGAGATTGTAAACGTTTGGTTGAATTTATCTTCGACTGACAAGGACGCAGTGAAGACAATCAACACATGTCAAATAGTATGCATACCACTGGAGTTGAATAGTGTTAGGAGAGATAAGAATAGATGGGGATTGCGAGTCCAATCACATTTGCCTAGATCAAATTCAAAGATATAGCTAGAGGACAAATGCTCTAGAGGAGAGAACTTCATAAAATATGCGAAGTATATTCAAGTGAAAAAATGTGCAAATACGATAGCATCCAACTTGAAGATAAACTCTGTTTCTTGAAGACATAGACAAGCTGCGAAGATAAAAGCAATGTCTTCATGTGGGGTAGTGGGGTTACCCATCGTTTAAGACTGTTTGACTCAGACATGGCGCACAATTATCGTGGCGCTCTGACGTCATATTCTTCGTTAATTTGCTCGCACTTACAATGTAAGTCTTCATGAGTTGAAGACATATGTTACTTCATGTGTTGTGCATCAAGTCATAAATAAGCATAAGTGTTAGGATGTATGTCCATTCAAAGGACATTTGAGGATTCTAAGATATTTAGGTCACACCGCAACTTGCAAAACCTCTTCTCATCCAAAGGTGTCGTGAAGATATCGGCCAGCTTCTCTTGTGTCTTCACATGCTTGAAGACAATGTCTCCCTTCAACACATGATCACGAAGGAAATGATGTTGTATCTGAATGTGCTTTGTCTTCGAGTGGTGTATTGCGTTGTGGGCGACCTTGATAGCACTGTCATTGTCGCAGTAGAGAGGTAATTTCTTCTTGTTGATGTCGTAGTCCTTGAGTGTCTGCTTCATCGAGAGAAGTTCAACACAGTATGCTCCAGCAGCAATGTAATCGGTTTCAGAAGTAGAGAGTGATACACAGTTCTGCTTCTTCGAAGACCAACATACCAATGAAAGGCCAAGAAAGTGACAAGTGCCTGATGTAGGCTTGGGACCAACTCTGTCGCCAGCAAAATCTGAGTCTGAATAGCCAATGAGATCAAACTTTGAGACCTTTGGATACCATAATCATAGCGTTGGGGTGTGAGCCAAATATCGAAGTATTCGCTTCACCGCGAGGTGATGCGATTCATTTGGTGCGCTTGAAATTGGGCACACATGCAAACGCTAAGCATTATATCTGGCCTAGATGCACATAGCTACAACAAAGAGCCAATCATGGAGCGATATACCTTCTGATCGAAATCGTTACCATTTTCGTCAGTGCAAAGGTGGCCATTTGTTGGCATTGGAGTTTTGTAGCCTTTGGCTTCATTCATGCCAAACTTCTTAAGACAGTCCTTAAGGTACTTCTCCTGAGATATCAATATGCCATTTGGTTGTTGTCGAATCTGAAGCCCTAGAAAGAAATTCAGCTCTCCCATCATCGACATCTGGTATTGCTCTTGCATCATGAAGCTAAAATCATCACTATATCGATTGTTAGTACAACCGAAGATAGTGTCATCCACATAGATTTGACATATAAACAATTCACCATCATATGATCTAGTGAAGAGAGTAGGACCGAGTGAACCAGGTTTGAAGCCTTTCTCCTTGAGAAATTCCTTGAGTGTGTCGTACCAAGCCCTTGGTGCTTGCTTGAGGCCATACAGTACCTTGTTGAGCCGGTAGACCATGTCAGGATGCTTTGGATCTTCAAACCCTGGAGGTTTAGCAACATGTACATCTTCCTCAATCTTACCATTGGGGAATGCACTTTTGACATCTATTTGATATAGGCATATATCATAGTGGTTAGCATAAGCAAGCAGTATATGTATGGCTTCAAGTCTAGCAACAGGAGCAAATGTTTCATCGAAATCGATACCCTCAACATGTGCTTAGCCTTGAGCTACAAGTCGATCCTTGTTTCTGACAACTTGGCCAGATTCATCTTGTTTGTTGCGGTAGATCAACTTTGTGCCCATAATGTTATGCTTGCGTGGGTCTGGTTGCTTCACGAGTTACCATGCATTGTTGAGCTTGAATTGATGAAGTTCTTCTTGCATACCGGGAATCCATTCAGGTTCCATGAAAGCTTCATCTAGTTTGGTGGGCTCTAAGATAGACACAAAAGCAAAGTGCCCACAAAAGTTAGCTAATTGGTTAGCCCTTGAGCGAGTGAGAGGACCTTGTGCGTTAATGCTGTTGAGCATCTTCTCGATTTGACATTCATTAGCCACGCGTGGATGAGCAGGGTGAAGACTTTGTTCGTGCTGCTGATCATGGTCTTCATCAGCAGCATTATCTTCAGGAGCAACATTTTCTTCGCGATGAGTAGATGGAGGAATGATGACTTCTTTAAGGTCAGGTTCCTCAGGCATGATCTCACCAGTGCCCATCTACTTAATAGCTTCTTCAGGAGGAAGTTCATCTAGCATAGGAGGCAGGTGGTCTCTTTGCGAGCCGTTAGTTTCATCGAACCGCACATCTACAGTCTCAACAATTTTATGTTGAAAGTGTTGAAGACATTGTAGGTGTGCGAATCCTTTCCATAACCAAGCATGAAACCTCATGTGCTTTCGGTGCAAATTTTGAAGTGTGGTGTGGATCCCAAATCCAACATTTGGCGCCGAAAACTTTGAAATAACTTAGATTGGGATTCTTACCGGTAAGCAGCTCATATGATGTTTTCTTGAAGAACTTATGAAGATATACCATGTTGATGATGTGGCAAGCAGTGTCAATGGCTTGAGGACAAAATCTTTGAGGTGTCTTATATTAATCAAGCATAGTGCAAGCCATCTCAATGAGAGTCATGTTCTTGCACTCCATGACGCCATTCTGATGTGGTGTATATGGAGCAGACAACTCATGTGTGACACCCAGAGTGTCAAGATAAGTGTCAAGACCAGTGTTCTTGAACTCTGTGTCGTTGTCACTCCTGATATGCTTGAACTTCAAAGTTGGTCATGCACCTATTTATGAAGCCCCTGAAGACATCCTGCACCTCAGTTTTATAGAGTAAGATGTGCACCCAAGTATATCGAGAGTAATAATCAACAATTACGAAGCCATAAAGATTTTTAGTAGTAGAGAAGGTGGAATAGTGAGTTGGGCTGAATAAGTCCATATGGAGCAGCTCGAAGGGACGTGTGGCCGTCATGATGGTCTTTGAGGGGTGTTTGGCCCTAGTCATCTTCCTGGCTTCGCAGGCACCACACAAATGGTCTTTCTTGAACTTGACTCCTTCGACGCCATTCATGAGGCTCTTCTTGGCAAGAGTATGCTAGTTCCTCATACCAGCATGTCCTAGCCGGCGATGCCATAGCCATTATTCTGAAGCCTTGGCTAGAAGACAAGTGGAAACCTATGGTCCTGCTGATAAATCTACCATATATAGATCACCTCTTCGAAAACCTTCGAAGACTTTGGTTTTGTCAGATGCCATTAGCACAACACATCGAAATTTGCCAAATATGACAAACATGTCTAGATCACAAAGCATTGAGACATACATTAAGTTGTAACCAAGGGATTCGACGAGCATAACATAGTCCATGTGTCGATCCCTTGTGATAGAAACTCTACCTAGTCCCAAAACTTTGCTGCTACTTTTGTCGGCAAAGATGATGTGATCCTTGGTTGGAGGTCGAAGAGTTGACTCCATCAATAGGCTTCGACCACCAGTCATATGACTAGTGCATCCACTGTCCATGACCCATTAAGTGGTACTGGATTTATCTTCCAATTGCATTAGTTATCTTGCGTCCAGGCAAGAATGTTTTCGGGTATCCAGAGGTAATCTTCGTGTTAAGCTTCATTCCATCTGGAGACATGATGCTGCATGAAGATATTAGTTCTTCTTAACCACGCGCATCTAAAGGGGTGTCTTAGAAGCAATGAGATGTAAAGCAACATCAGAGAATTTAGGAATTTTTTCCCTAATTGAACGTTTCACAGGAGGGTTAGACTACTCATAAGAATATGCAGAGAAATTTTTGGTCTTATGAACATAGCGGTTCATGCCATCGTGCTCATACTAATGAGTCTGTTCAGTCCTTCCCTGCGAAACATAGTTGTTAGTGCGATCCTACGAAGACTTCGGTCTTCTCAAATACTTTGATCTAGGGTATATCTTCTTCCTATGAGATGTCGTCATGACATTTACAGGAAGCTTCTTAAGAAGACATTTGGGAACCCACATTTTCTTCATAGGAGAACCATCCCTGTAGTTAGTTCCAATGTACCTGGTGTCGGTGTCAAAACTGGCGGATCTCGGGTAGGGGGTCCCGAGCTGTGAGATTAGGATCGATGGGTTACAGGAGATGAAGGAGACGGTGTTTACCCAGGTTCGAGCCCTCCTATGGAGGTAAAACCCTACGTCCTGCTTGATTGTATTGATATGTATGAGTATTACAGAGTCGATCTACCTCGAGATCAAGTAGACAAAACCCTAGATGAGCTTGTCTGCCCTCTACAATCTAAACCCTCCGGTTTATATAGACACCGGGGGTACCTAGGGTTTACACATGGTAAGTCTCCAACCGGAAATAGAGACGCCGATCTTCTCATCTTGACTTGGAGTGCATGCCCCGTCTTCGGAGGGTTCCTTCTAGAATATGGGGTCACCGCATATCCGGCCATTCCCGTGACAATCAGAGAGCGGCCCACCAAGCCGGCCTGCGAGAAATAGGCCGGCGGCCTGAGGACCCCGTAGTCCAGGACTCCCTCAGTAGCCCCCGAACTAGCCGCCAACGCCAGGGGTCATGACACCAGTAGCTTCACGTGATCACAGTCTTCGGCTTGCAGGGCGAGTTCTTTTCCCCCTTATTGATCGGCTGGCTCTAGTCCGGTTGCCGATGATTCATAGTTATCCGAACATGAAATTATCCTGGCGCCATAAATTGCTTAACCTCGAAGGCCAAACGTCAAAGTGTGAATAGCATTTCCTGACAACCTTTCTGACAAAGGGTCGCGGTCTACCACGACCGCCGAGCCGGTTACAAAAACTCGATTCGCGGTTCGAGGCAGTTTCTCCATTGGCACGTCTTATCAATGTGCAGATCATGTCCCGTTTCTTACAGGATGTGATTAATCCTTTGGGTTATCCCATGCGCGCATAACGGCACGATTGTTTCGGGAAGTGGCGAGGCCTACGACGCAGTAGAGGGGAGGCTCTTGGTATTATGGCACTGATGTCTACTACGCAACCTTCTTCTTGTAAACTCGTGTTGGGCCTCCAAGCGCAGAGTTTTGTAGGACAATAGCAAATTTCCCTCAAGTGGATGACCTAAGGTTTATCAATCCGTGGGAGGCGTAGGATGAAGATGGTCTCTCTCAAACAACCCTGCAACCAAATAACAAAGAGTCTCTTGTGTCCCCAACACACCCAATACAATGGTAAATTGTATAGGTGCACTAGTTCGGCGAAGAGATGGTGATACAAGTGTAATATGGATGGTAGATATAGGTTTTTGTAATCTGAAAATATAAAAACAGCAAGGTAGCAAGTAACAAAAGTGAACAAAAACGGTATTGCAATGCTTGAAAACAAGGCCTAGGGTTCATACTTTCACTAGTGCAAGTTCTCTCAACAATACTGACATAGTTGAATCATATGTAAATCCCTCACGCCCGACAAAGAGTTCACTCCAAAGTCACAAATAGCGGAGAACAAACGAAGAAATTATTGTAGGGTACGAAACCACCTCAAAGTTATCTTTTCCGATCAATCTTATGAGCTATCCCTATAAGTGTCACAAACAGCCCTAGAGTTCGTACTAAAATAACACCTTAAGATACACATCAACCAAAACCCTAATGTCACCTAGATACTCCAATGTCACCACGAGTACCCATGGGCTTGATTATACGATATGCATCACACAATTTCAGATTCAACATTTTCAATCCAACACAAAGAACTTCAAAGAGTGCCCCAAAGTTTCTACCGGAGAGTCAAGACGAAAACGTGTGCCAACCCCTATGCATAGATTCCCAAGGTCACGGAACCCGCAAGTTGATCACCAAAACATACATCAAGTGGATCAATAGAACATCCCATTGTCACTACGGATATCCCATCGCAAGGCATACATCAAGTGTTCTCAAATCCTTAAAGACTCAATCCGATAAGAAAACTTCAAAGGTAAAACTCAATTCATCACAAGAAGATAGAGAGGGGAAACTCCATATGATTCATCTATATCAATAAAGCTCGCGGTACATCAAGATCGTGCCATCTCAAGAACTGGAAAGAGAGAGATCAAACACATAGCTACTGGTACATACCCTCAGCCGCGAGGGTGAACTACTCCTTCCTCATCATGGAGACCGCCGGGATGATGAAGATGGCCTCCGGTGACGGTTTCCCCCTCCGGCAGGGTGCCGAAACGGGCTCCCGATTGGTTTTTCGTGGCTCTGGAGGCTTGCGGAGGCGGAACTCCCGATCTAGGTTTGTTTCTGGGGGTTTCTATATTTATAGGAATTTTTGGCGGCGGAAACAAGTCCAGGGGGCCACGAGGTGACGACAAGCCAGGGGGGCGCGCCCTAGGGGGGGCGCCCCCCAGGCTTGGGGTGGCCTCCTGGCTCTTCTGGCCCAACTCCAATGCTGCCTGGGCTTCTTCTGGTCCATAAAAAATCACCGTAGATTTTTATTCCGTTTGGGCTCCGTTTGATATTCCTTTTCTGTAAAACTCAAAAACATGGAAAAAAACAGGAACTGGGCTCTAGGTTAATAGGTTAGTCCCAAAAATAGTATAAAATTATAATAAAATGATTGTAAAACATCCAAGAATGATAATATAACAACATGGAACAAGCAAAAATTATAGATACGTTGGAGACGTATTAGCATCCCCAAGCTTAATTCCTACTCGTCCTCGAGTAGGTAAATGATAAAAACAGAATTTTTGATGTGGAATGCTGCCTAACATGTTCATCATATTCTTTTATTTTATGTATAGCATGGACATTTGGACATGTAAATGATTCAAAGCAATAGTCTAGTTTTAACATAATGACTTCAATACTCAAGCATGTCAACAAGCAACCATGTCTTTCAAAATATCAACACTAAAGAAAGTTATCCCTAGCCCATCATGCTCAATCATTGATCCATTCAGGAAACACACTCAAATATTAGCTATGACCAATGCTCAAGTACGATCATAGTGCCCCCTGGTTGGTGCTTATAAGAGGAGATGGAGACTCAAAGCAAAAATAAAAATTGCATAAAGTAAATAGATAGGCCCTTCGCAGAGGGAAGTAGGGATTTGTAGAGGTGCCAGAGCTCAAGGTTTAAATTGAGAGAGAAAAATATTTGGAGTGGCATGCTTTTCCTGTCAACGAAAACGACAAAGTAGCTCACAATACTTTCCATGCTAGATACATTATAGGCGGTTCCCAAACAGAATAGTAAAGTTTTTACTCCCCCTCCACCAATCAATCACACTCCACGGCGAGCCGAATCCACGCATACCGTCCATACAAACAACAATCCGGCTCCTGTGCTTGCCCCAAAGAGGTCCTGCCGAACAAAGGCGGTCCTAGAAGATGATAGCTCGGACTCCGATGAGGAGTCTGAGGCTTCTGAAAAGGTTCCCCAAAGGAACCCCAGGGTTAAGCCCCCAGCCCAGAGGTATGAATCCGAAGACCTTCTGGGTTACTTGCATAGAGTTTTTAATGCTAAACGAGCGAACATGTTTCAATTTGCAGCCCACCGCACGATCTCCCCACAGACCAACTCTCAGACAGGGAGCCTCTGCCCGCCGACCTGGCGGAAAGCGGGACTACGTCGCATACGATGCCTCCTGAGGCCTCGAAGGAGGCCGCGGAGGTGTTATCGCGCCAGGCTCCTTCTGAGCTGAATACGGGCGGCGGAGGTGACGACGTTATGGCTGAGGTTAACACCTCGGCCACCGAAGACCAAGAGGAAGAACATCTCCTGGCAACTAAAGAGGGGGGACGAAGTCCGGTCCGTCCCTCTCCGAAGACATCTCCGGAGCGATCTACGCCTCCAGAGCAGCCCGCCCAATCACCCACCAGAGGGAGGGCTGGCAGGCCCCGACCAGTGCCGCCCATGGCTGGGTGGCCGGCGCAGATGGAGGAAGCTTTATCCGGCTCCTCCATCGCCGAGGATCACCGCGCCCTTATGGGTGCGGTTTTGCAAGGCATTCAGTCCGTAGATAGCGGACTGTAAGAGGCCTTCAACGGTCTCTTGACGGGCTTCCAGGTGAGCCACGTAATATTCTTTTCCTTAGAAAAAGTTAATTTTCCTAGTTTATGCAATCCTTATAAGTGTAGTAGCCCCCGAGCCCTGGGTGAGTTTGAAAAACCCACCCGGGGGTCAAACGTCCGAACATTAGTAACGATGCTCAAGGCATCCTTTGTCCTTCATTATTCTAAGAGCTCCGGAGAGTACTTAGCAGAGGGTCGGAATCCGATAGCCTGGGAGTTTTAATGCACATAGTTTGTTGTGTAGGCCTCGTCATCAGCGGCGGCCGCCAACGCAATGGAGCTTGCCGAGATAAACCGGAAGCTCAAGAGCTCCGATGAGGAGCTCGATCGTCTGAACAAGAGATTCGACGAGACGCAAGGTGAGTCTGAATTGTACCATTCGTGCTATCGTCTGTCCTTATTGGTTGAGATATCCGAATTGTTATCTAGAAGTTTTTATTTACTCATTGTTACCACAGTTGTGGCTGCGGAGGCCGAGAACCTCAAGGCCGAGTTGGCCAAGGCGAGGCAGGAGGCCGCAGATGAGAAGGCGGCGGCCGAACGGGCGGTAGCCGACCTGTCGGCATTAAAAGCCGTGAATGACAAGCATGAAGCCCGGGTGGTGGAGGTGCAGCTGGAGCTCAAGGATGCCAGCACTAAGTGTGAGGCCCTTGATCAGAAGAACGGAGACCAGGCCACCGAGCTATCCATGCTAAAATCCGAGCTCAAATCGGAGCGTGTTGATAGGCGGTTCTTTGAAGAAGAACTCCGCCAAGTCAAGGCGATCGCGGATGGTAAGCCGTACTTACTGCAATGTGCCTTTGGTGGTAACAGGTTTGCCTTGCTCACCCGGGTGTGGCGTTCCTCAGGCGCCTTTGCGGACCTCCCGAAGAGTGCAGTGGACGCGAACAAATACTTCGCCTCCCGGGATGGGGAAATTGAGCAACGACTGTTTTGGGCTCAATTTCAAGCCCCCGAGCACCCTCCCCTCTTGAGCAAGCAGATGAAACAGTTGATGGAACTGCATAGGATGGCGGAGCCGGCCATGAGGGACCTCTGCATCCGGCTATGGCCTGCGGAGCTGATGCCGAGCAGTTACTTCGGCCTGGTGCAGAAACTGTACGATGCTGCGCCTCGGATTGACGCTCTGAAGCGTTCTACGTCCATCGAGGGAACTCGGATGGCCTTTGCGAGGACCATGGTGCACCTGCCGGGGCTCAAGCCGACCGAAATGGCCACTGCGCCTCCACCCCCTGGGAAGGAGCATAGGCGCCCCGAGAAATACTTTTCCGCCGTGATGGACGGTGCTCGGGCGATAGAAGCCCAATGCCCAAAAGATGTAATTTATGAATGAATGTTTTGTCATGTATCCGATGACTGTTCCGCTTTATAATGCGGTTGCATGGTTTATCATGTCTTTAAGTTTTGTATTATTTTGACTCCTGTCCGGCCGTTTTAGCTAAAAGTTGCAAGTCGTCGGCTTCAGCCCCCATGTAGATACTACACGAGGTGTTTCTACCTCCGCACTGTGACCCTTAGCCGAAGTATCGGTGCCCGAAGGCGGTAGTGCGAGGGGAAGAAGGCAATCGGAATATGATGCTTTAGTGCTTTCACTTAGCCGGAGGAGTTTGACTGCGGGGGCTGATGATGAGCCCCCAGTGTTTTGTGATATTCGGATACATCAAGGTTGACACCAACATCACGTGGTTTGCAATAGTACAAACTCCTCGTATAACACGGAATAACCTCTATCGATTCTTAGTTTGACACTTATGCTCGGATCGCAGACCGGTTCTCGCTTATTATGACAATCAGTTTTCGGCTTTCTCCACTGAGGTGCTTGACCAGGCGAGCCGGAAGCACAATCGTAGTGGTTCTCCCATTACCCTTTTAGCCGAACGAGCGGAACGTAAGAGGGCAAGCACAGGAGCCGGACAACCCAACCATTGACCCAAGACATAATTCGGAACCAATTCATATAAAGCAACATCTGAGACGCCGAACACATGAACAGTAGTGCCGGGGTGATGCTTGGGGTGATTTTTATATTCGTGCCCCCGGTCTATTAGCCGGTCGCATCGTAGTATGTACCGAACATCTTTTTGCTATAGGCGTCAGCGAGTAGAAAACAGGGTGTGTGACATAAAATATCACAAGGAGGCCGCAAAGGATGCTCTTTATTTCAGATGAATTCTTACAACTCAAACTGCCGAAGCAACTATTACAGGTTTTTTGGAAAAAATAAGGTATACAAAGGAGAGGCTTTACCCGGGGTCTTCGATGGGTGGCTTGACATCCTCGATGTGCCCTGTCGCCTATCTACTCCTTTGCCCCTGAGGGGGTTGCATTCCTTTAAAGGTAATTGCTATCGACGAACGGACCTTTGGAAGAAGATCTTGAGAAGTCGCCATAGTGTGAATGAGCTTTACGCTTGGCAGGTCCTGGATGGTACATGTAGTCTGTCCGAAGACGTGTGTTGGCAGTAGTTTGGTCCAGCCAAACACTTACCCTTTGATAATGGGTCCCCACTGCTGCCCATGGTATTTTGAGCACGAAGTTGTGCCTTCTTGGCACATACTTTACAGGAACTAGGGCTGTGATGTGGGGGGGAGGGGGGCGTATCCCTATTTTTGCTGGGCGGAAGGTGATTTCGGAAGTTCGGGTTGTGACCGAACTCGTTTGCTATCATGACGCGCCTTTATGGCTGACTTGGGCGTCGACCTATCGTCGCCGCACTGGAATTCGGCTGCCAAGGCCACCGTATGCTCCTCCGCCGTAGAGCGCTCTGTGTTGCCGTTGACAGTAATGACCCCCCTGGGTCCGGGCATCTTGAGCTTCAGGTACGCATAATGGGGGACGGCGTTAAAGCGAGCGAATGATGTGCGGCCGAGAAGGGCGTGATAACCGTTGTGAAAAGGGACAATGTCGAAGATCAAGTCTTCGCTGCAGAAGTAGTCGGGCGAGCCGAACACTACTTCCAGATTTACGGTGCCCGAGCAGCGGGCTTCGACGCCTGGAATCACTCCTTTAAAGGTAGTGTTGCTAGGTTTGATCCTTGATGGATCTATACCCATCTTTTTCACCGTGTCTGAGTAAATCAGATTAAGGCTACTTCATCCGTCCATTAGGACTCTAGTGAGGTGAAACCCATCGATAATTGGGTCTAGGACGAGGGCTGCCGAACCCCCGTGACGGATACTGGTCGGATGATCCCGTCGATCAAAAGTGATCGGGCAAGCTGACCATAGGTTATACTTCGGGGCTACGGGCTCCACGGCGTAGACCTCCCGAAGGGCGCGCTTCCTCTCATTTTTTGGTATGTGAGTGGCATATATCATATTCACGGTTTTCACCTCTGGAGGGAACTGCTTTTGTCCTCCATTGCTTGGACCGCGGGGCTCGTCATCGTCCTCGCTTCGTGGGCTCTTCCTTTGCTCCTCGGCTGCGAGCTTGCCAGCTTGCTTTAATACCCAACAAATACGGTTGGTGTGGTTAGCGGGCTTGTCCTGAGTGCCATGGATCTGGCAAGGCCTATCCATAATTTTGTCCAGCGTGGTAGGTCTGTCTCTATTTCCTTTAGAGGGTTTCTTCCGCTATCCGGATTTCGGGTTGCGGAAGCCGGCATTGACGGCCTTGTCCTCCGCATCGCCGTTGCTGTGGCGGCATTTGTTTTTGTTACGTCGTGTTTTCCCGTTTCCATCCCAGACTTCAGAGGTGCCGGGGTCTTCGGGGTTATGGCTTCGTCGAGCTAGCTAGTTATCCTCACCCGCGCAAAAGCGGGTCATTAGTGAGGTAAGGGCGGACATTGTCCTCGGCTTGTCCTGGCCGAGCTGCCGAGCTAGCCATTTGTCCCGGATATTATGTTTGAAGGAGGCTATTGCCTCGGCATTCGGGCAGTCAACAATCTGGTTTTTCTTGGTCAAGAACCGATTCCAGAATTGCCAAGCCAATTCTCCTGCTTTCTTGACAACATTACTCAGGTCGGAGGAGTCCGGAGGCCGGACATAAGTGCCCTGGAAGTTAGATCGGAAAGCATCCTCGAGCTCTAACCAGGTCCCGATGGAGTTTTCAAGGAGACTGTTTAACCAGTGCCGAGCTGGCCCCTTAAGTTTTAGGGGCAGATACTTGATGGCGTGGAGGTCATCTCCTCGTGCCATATGGATGTGGAGGAGGAAGTCCTCAATCCACACGGCTGGGTCTGTTGTCCCGTCATATTGCTCTATGTTAACGGGTTTAAACCCTTCAGGGAACTGATGCTGCATTACCTCGTCTGTGAAGCACAGTGGGTGAGCAGCGCCTCTCACCCGAGCTATGTCATGCCTACGATCGGCGGTAGGCCGGGCCTGGTATTGTTCCCGACCTCTATTGTTGCAGTCGAGCCAAGACCGGTATCCGTCCCGTCTAGCAGGGGGGGAGTACCCTCTAGATCCGTAGATGGATCTTGTGTGGCCTGCTCTGTAGTCTAGGTCCTGTCATAAGTCATACCCGTCCTCGTGCCCCGCTGGTTCTTTTCCTCTCCGGTGGGGTGCTTCAGGCCTGTACCCGGCCTCGCCGGCCATTCTATCCCGTCCTCGGGGAGGGCGGTCGGGCCGGTCGTACGGAGTATGCCTGGGAGGTGATGTTTCGAAGGCCTCGTCATCGAACTGTGGTAGGAGCCGCCGGCGTGGGTAGCTCTTGGGTTGGTCCGTTAGATCGAAACCGTACCCTTCTTCGGCTGCTAAGACCCTCGTCCATCTATCATTGATGGTGTCTTGTTCGGCTTTGAGCTGTTGTTGTTTTGCCTTCAGACTTCGGGCGGTGGCTAGAAGCTGCCGCCTGAACCATTCCTGATCCGTAGGATTATCGGGGACGGTGAAGTCTTCGGCTTCGAGGTCATCCTCCTCCTCAGGGGGAGGTAGTTATTGTCCTCGGAATCGTTAGGATCCTCGGTGTCGTGCCAATCTTCGGGCTTTTCCTGGTCCTCCAGTGGCTGTTCGGGGACTTCGAGGTCGTCGAGGTCTTCCGAGGTATCGTTTTCCCCGGTGCTTGCAATGGGTTCCCTTCCCTTGTGTGCCTTAGATCGCTTGCGCTGTTTCCGGCGCCTTGACGGCGCCTCACCGGATTTATCGCCATTATTCTGAGGGGTGTGATAGCCCTTATCATCGGGGGTATCCACCATGTAGACGTCATAAGTGGAGGTGGCAGTCCATCGCCCGGTGTTGACAGGGGCAAAGGCGTAGTCCTTTTCATCCATGTCTTCTGCCTCCTCGGAGGCGTAGTCCAGCATAGCAGTTAAATCCTCGATAGTGGCTACCAAGTGGGTGGTGGGTGGGTCAAAAAATTGCCAATGACCCGCCTCCAGACCGATCTGAGCATGGGTCGAGGTCGGGTAATCTGTGGTTTTTATTGTTAGGATCCGATCCAGTGCCTCGCTGAGCGTTGAGAGCTCGACCGGATCGATCTGCCTAGCACTTCCGGAGTTGACCTCCGACGTGTCCATACAAAGAGTGTGTTCGGCAGGGGCCGACCCCCGGCCCTCAGGTACTATAACCGGATCTGGACTAGGAGCCAGATCATCAGCAGGGATAGACCCGAGGGTGTAGTCGAGAAGGAGACCCGAAGTTAAGGCTTCAGAGACTTCGGGCTCGTCAGATGAAACTGCGAGCCCGGCGAATGAAAGGACACCCCAGGAGTCTACGGAGATCTCTAGGTTCCCGAACCTAATCTCTTGATCGGGGGCGACAATCCCGATCCGACCAAGGTGGCCAGTCGGGTCAGCGTGCAGCACGATGCTGCCGAAAGCGAGAAACTGTCCGGGGACGAAGGAGTCCCCGTTACAGACTTCATTGCTAAGGATCAGGCGAGCCATTAATTCCTCTTGTGATCCCATAGCGGAACTCTTAATGAAAGCACCAATGTCGGTGTCAAAACCGGCAGATCTCGGGTAGGGGGTCCCGAGCTGTGAGATTAGGATCGATGGGTTACAGGAGATGAAGGAGACAGTGTTTACCCAGGTTCGGGCCCTCCTATGGAGGTAAAACCCTACGTCCTGCTTGATTGTATTGATATGTATGAGTATTACAGAGTCAATCAACCTCGAGATCAAGTAGCCAAAACACTAGATGAGCCTGTCTGCCCTCTACAATCTAAACCCTCCGGTTTATATAGACACCGGGGGTACCTAGGGTTTACACATGGTAAGTCTCCAGCCGGAAATAGAGACGCTGATCTTCTCATCTTGACTTGGAGTGCACGCCCCGTCTTCGGAGGGTTCCTTCTAGAATATGGGGTCACCGCATATCCGGCCATTCCCGTGACAATAAGAGATCGGCCCACCAAGCCGGCCTGCGAGAGATAGGCCGGCGGCCCGAGGACCCCTTAGTCCAGGACTCCCTCACCTGGCAAACACTTCACCATTCAATTTATAGTTGGAGTCAAATGACTCATCAATGATAGCAGGGTTAGCACAGTTAAAACCAGATAATGTGGAAGGAACAACTGAAGGGCCTTTTGCAGCAACCCATATGCTTTTGGGATACTGCTCAGGCTCCCAGTAACATCCATCAACATTGATGTTTCTTTCAAAACCCACACCCTCTTTCCTAGGGTTTTTGTTCAAGACGGTCTTCTTCAGGACATCACATAGCATCTGATGTCCCTTCAGACTCTTGTACATGCCTGTTTCAAGAAATGTCTTCAACCTGTCATTGTCATTAGTAATAGCAGTGGTTTCCTCGGATGAGAGGTTAGACACCATAGATATAATTGAAGATAATGCATTTTCAGAAGAATTTCAACATTCAGCAATTGAATCATTAGCTTCACGAGCAAGACATTTTAAGCATGGCGCATTAAATTCATCCTGAGCGGTACTTATCTGTTCAGCTAGGAGTGAGTCGTTTTCCTTCCGCGGATCATCATGAGCTTGTCTCAATTTCTCTAGATCAAGCTTTCTTTGAAGATATTAAAGAGAAAGCTTCTCATGTTCAGTTGTGAGAGTATCATGACCACTTTGGAGATCCACAAACCTTGAACAAATACTTTGCATATCTTCTGCCATATTTTCGTTCAGACTCATCTCGTCGCGCAACAGGTCATCACTTTTCTATAGAGATTTTTGCATTTTCTCCATAGCAATTTTTTTGTTTAGTGGCTATTTTGACAATTGTAGTGTAGCAAGGTTTCAAGTTATCATCAGATTCAGCATCGCTATCAGAGTCATGATGTGAAGACTTTGACGATACCTTGGAGCCTTTAGCCATGAAGTAGTAGGATGGAGCATTATCATCGTCACTAGCTTCAGTGTAGTTGAGGGGCCCATTATCTTCATGATCGAAGACTGATGAACAGACGAATGCAGAAGCCATAGCCAAACCAGCAATTGAGAATTAGACTCCTCCTCAGATTCTTCTTCAACATCTGACTCAGATTCAGCTTCTGAGTCCATTTCGTTGCCAATGAAAGCATGTGCTTTGCCAGATGAACTCTTCTTGTGTGATGAAGACTTGGATAAAGACTTCTGATACTTCTTCTTCTTCTTCTTATTCTAGTCATCAGAATCATAATCCTTGCTCTTCTTCTTGGATTCCTTCTCCCATCGAGGATAATCAGCAATGAAGTGGCCAGTTTGCTTGCATTTGTGACAAGTTTGCTTCTTGTTGTCACATGAAGAAATTTCTCCAGAGTTCTTGGAGTCGCGCCTTGAAGATATTACAAAGCGTTTGGACTTGGTGAATTTGTGAAACTTCCTCACAAGCAGAGCGAGTTCTTTGCGAATGTCTTCAGCACCATCAGAACTGCATTCAGATTCTTCTTCTTCGGAAGATACAGCTTTATCCTTCAGGGCACGAGAGCAACCATAAATGGAACCATAGATTTCCCTCTTCTCAGCTTGTTGGAACTAATGGGTGTTCAACCTCTCAAGGATATTGGCAGGATCCAATTCCTTGAAGTCCGGGTGTTCTTGGATCATTAG
Organism: Elymus sibiricus; assembly: GCA_039707655.1. Lineage (NCBI taxonomy): Eukaryota > Viridiplantae > Streptophyta > Magnoliopsida > Poales > Poaceae > Elymus > Elymus sibiricus. The sequence continues at coordinate 223,892,196 of CM077665.1, forward strand.
AGTGAGAGTGCCAAAGGAACTGTTAAGAGATCTCAATAGCTTGTTCACAACTTCATGTTTGGTGATATCGGTGGCGTCGAGAGAATTTAACACATTTAAGATGTCGGTGAGCCTATCAAACATGAGTTGTACATTTTCATTATCAAGGCTCTTGAAGCGGTTGAACATATTGCGAAGAACATCAACACCCAAGTCTCACTGAGATGAGACACCTTCATTGATCTTCGAAAGCCATTCCCAGATTTGCGTCGCAGTGCCCAGAGCACTCACACGGCCATACTGTCCTTTGGTCAGATGACCACAAATAATGTTCTTGGCGGTTGAGTCCAATTGAGAAAATCTCTTCACATCAGCAGCAGTGACACCTTCGCCAACCTTGGGAATGTCATCCCTGATGACATACTAGAGGTCGTTGTCAATGGCTTTGAGATGCATGCACATCTTGTTCTTCGAGTAGGGGTAGTCAGTGCCATCGAAGACAAGGCATGCAGCGGAAACGTTGATTATACCTTCCGTCAACATAACTAAAACTCTAGGTAGTTAAACCGAAACACATAACAAGGGAGTACCTTGATCTGATACCAATTGAAAGTGCTAGTTATCGATTAGAGGGGGGTGAATAAGCAATTTTTATGAAAAGCTTCGAAACTGTAAATGTATTCAAAGCATGCGGAAGCGATACATGATCAAGTAGGGATATCAATCAAGGATTTAAGCAAGGCATGGAATACAACGAAGACATTCAGGAATGTACATCATAGTTATCATGCATACTAAGATGTATCGAAGATAAACGTAGGTAGTATGAAGATAAATTGCAGGTTAAGGAAAGTCTTCGGTGAATGTCTTCAAACAAGGATGGTTAAGCAATGACTTCATAGTACGATACAAAAAGTAAGTGAGTGAAGGATAGAACTAGTTGCTCGATGAATAAACAAGATTTGTTGGACCAGTTCCAGTTGCGGTGAGAACTATACGTCTCGTTAGGGAGGCAGAGATTGAACTCAAAAGACCTCGTCTACACGTTGTTCCGTTTGAGCAGAAGTCACTTAGACAGTGCCCAATCACTCAGGTAAGTCTTGAGGGGAGACTTCCGAAACCCGTACAAACTTGGTCACCCGGCAATACACAATGACTCTTGGATGCTCTAGACCTAGACGCCTAACCGTCTAGAAGATCATAGTGTTCAAGTGTAATAAGTCTTTAGTTCACTCAGAACAGAACGACTTCAGTGATGCTCAAACACACTAGCTCTAGGTGTTTGGGTTTATCCTCGTAGGATAGCTCTCTCCCAATGTCATCGATGTGGGTTGCTCTAGAACGACAACAACTGTATCTCTCTCTGAGCAGCCACCTTCTTATGGTGGAGGGGGTGGTCTATTTATAGCCAGCATGCAACCCAACATTATATGACCAAAACGACATTGGGTCAACGGCCAACCGACACGTCTTCCAACCGTTGGATTTCAACGACACACGCGACAACATTACTTGGGCTACAAGTAATGATGACTTAACTAGCTCCGGAAGAGATTTCTGCTCATTGTCTTCACTCGGAGACATAGGTATGGGCTGAGAATCATGTCAGCGTCTGACTTTGATCACATCAACCACACTTAACAGTACGGTGGTTCCTATGACTCGGGAAAGAAGAAACAAAACAACCAAAAGACTTCGTCTTCGCGTTTCATTATCTTCAAGCGATTATCTTCGCATACCACCAATGGCTTCCGCCATCATCAATGTCTTCAGACATTTTTACGGGTCGTCTTAGACGGTTAAACCAAATATCCAGGGACTTCTATCTGTGTTATCCTGTGAACTCTAACAAACACATTAGTCCCTCAACCACGTTTGTCTTCAATAATCCAAAACCAATAAGGGTAGCACTAGCTGAACTTATAGAATCATTACTAAATAAAGTCATGACCTCTCCAAATCCACTTTTATCATGATAAAAATAGTGGGATAATAATCATCTAAAGTTGACACTCTTCCAAACCCACTTTCATGAAAATTGCAATCATTATAAATAGCAGGCATATCATAACAAATTTGATCATTGAAAGTAGGGGAACTAAAAAGATCATCTTCGTACAACATTGCATCCCCAAACTTGGGATAAACATTATTTTCAGCAAATAAATTCTCAAATATGTCATTTTCATCAAACATAGCATCCCCAAGCTTGTGGGTTTTACATATCATTAGCATAATCATCAATAGCATGAATGGAACCAATAGTATAACAATTATTATCATCATAATTTTCCAAGTTAGTGCCAAAAATATTTTCAATATTATAAGGAGTATCATTATCTTCCCAATCATCTTCATCAAACAAGCAGTAGGCATAACAAAATAATAATCAAGTGTATCATCATCCATACTACTTTCAGATTCATTCTCAACAATGATAGGAGCAACATTATTTGAGAGGGATAATGTAACGCCAATGGTGCGGTCCCATCCTTATTTTTGGGCTCGAGGGCCTCGACAGGGATAGAAGCGCATCTTGTCATTTCGCAAGAATGGATATCATTACAAGTACATGTAAAGAAGAGATGAGTATATGGAATTGGCTTACACTCGCCACAAGCTAAATCAAGATCACATCAATACAACAACATATACAATCATCATACAGGAGAGCAGGGTCCGACTACGGACGAAATCAAATGATAAAATGACATCCATCCTTGCTCTCCCAGGCTGCCAGCCTGGAACCCATCCTATGATCGATGATGAAGAAGAACTCCAAATCAAACAAGCATCGCTCTCACGTCAAAGCATCGCATTACCTGTACCTGCAACTGTTGTTGTAGTAATCTGTGAGCCACATGGACTCAGCAATTTCATTTCCAAGGGTATCAAGACTAGCAAAGCTTAATGGGTAAGGTAAGGTTAAGTGGTGAGGCTGTAGCAAGCACTAAGCATTTATTTGAGTGGCTAACTTACGAGTACAAGAATAAAGGGGGGATGATCGTCGTATAAACGGACGTGAACTAGTAATGACCTCTAAGAGATCCAGAACACCTACTTATGAACAAACATAACCCCACTGTGTTCTCTCTCGGTTCAGAAATCACGAGAAGAGACAGTCACGGTTACGCACACGGTTGGTGTATTTTATTTGAGTGTACTTCAAGTTTGCTATGACCAGGTGTTAAACAAAGTTTCCAAGTTGCCACGTAACCGCGGGCACGGCTTTCCGAAAGATTTAACACTGCAAGGGTGCTCCAACTCATCCATCACAAACTAACCACACGCCGCGGGAATAACCTCGACCACGAAACCCGTGATCTCCTTGGAAATTCCGTTGGAAAATATCAACCTCGAGATAGCCCGAAGTGTCATCGAAATCCCGCGCACAAGACGTTCGAGAAAGGTAAAACAAATCCAGCAAGGCCGCTCGACTTGTCGACGAACCCGATAGGAGCCGCGTATCTCGTTCTCAGGACACGATCGGATGAGCACTACATACGATGGCCAGATAGACATCCCCCGAGTTGCCTCGGGTGGCCCTATTCTGGACCAACACCATCAGCACTGCCCCCCTGTATTAGGTTGAATAACGAACCTCGGGCAGCGCTAACTCCCTATGTGTCAAATTAATTATCAGAATTATTATGTTGGGCAAATGTAGTACCAATATTGGGCCTTGCCAGACAAGTTTTATCCTAAAACGAAAATGAAGGGGGTCCCCATAACAACCCCGAGCATGTTAGGAGCGCTCAATATGGAACATAACACCGGTTCACAAGTAACTAGGGCGGCAAGAGTGGAACAAAACACAGAGCAAAAGGCCAAGCCTTCCACCCTTTACCAAGTATATATGTGCATTAAATTAAATAGGAATAATATTGTGATATATAAAAAATATCCATGTTGCACATGGAAACAACTTGGACCTGCAACTAGCAACGCTATAAGAAGGGTTGAGCAAGCAGTAACATAGCCAAACAATGTTTTGCTAGGATGTGGAGAGTTAGAGGCTTTTCATGGCATTTTGGGAGGCTTGACAAACAGGTGGTAGGTAGCGAGACAGCGATAGAAACGAGACAACTAGCATGGCAATGAAAGTAATGGTATTCAAGGAAATGATCATCTTGCCTGAGATCCCGCTTGGAAGAAGAACGAATCCATGAAGAAGACGAGCCAACGTAGTCGAACGAATCCTCACACTCGAACGCTTTCGGTACTCTATCGAGAAAAGAAATCCAGAAACAACAATCAACACATGATAATCACCACAACATATCCATGACATGATGCACATCAAATATGATGCATGTTATGTAGGACATTGCAAAGCACAACAATCAACTTCTACACATTAAGTGAAACTCAATGTGCAACGAGTTGCATATTGACGAAACTCCACATTTGAATTACTTAGTTCACTCCCGTTTAGGAACACGGCAATATTAAATGTTGTTAAAAATGGCAAGAGGTGAAGCATAAAGAAACTACACTATCTAGGCATCTTAAATGAGGTCGGAAACAATATATAGCACTTCCGAAATGACCCCATATGTTAATTTCGGAATTGGTACAGATCTGAACTAACCATGTTTTATGTTTTTTAAACAACAGAATAAAGTGTACCATGCAATTCTACACGTCATTCTAGTCGATTTACATATATGGATCATACGAAACGGAGCTACGGTCTAGAAGTTACGACACACACAAGATGATCATGTCATGAATGCAAATGCATGAAAATGACAACCACAAGCACTTCAAAACGTGGGTGCAACATGATACCATGACACCACATGCAATGCTAGGCAAGATTCATATATGGCATGCCCAAAACGGAGCTACGGTTCAACCACAATCACCAATACAAGTTTTAGTTCAAATCTGCCCAAAACAGCAGCATAGCATATTGCACACATGAAAACAACAAGCTACAAGATTCTAAAATGCACAAACTAAGCATGGGGCAGTAGCATATAACACACACTTCATTTCATCTTCATATATCGTATTCAAAAGAGTCATGGATCACATGGTAGGAAGCTCACAACATGACAATAAAAATAGCAGATTAGGACTTAGTGAAAATAACAGTTTTTAGCATAGCAGATTTTCACGAAGGCATATTGGCAGCAGTAAAACTATATATGCTACAGGTCATATATTGGCATGAAACTAAACAGCATGCTAGAGGACATGATGCACTACAATTCATTCCATTATGGCAACATCAAATTGTGCACAGATTCATGGCAATTATCAACACAACATGGCATTTTGAAGAAAAGAGATTCTCACACTTAGTGAAAATTAGACTAGACAAGTGCAGCAGTTTTTAACAGATTGACATGTTGGACAATGAATATGACTATGATGCAAATCCTATACTTGGCATTAAAAGGCACAACCTGGTAGACAACAACATGCTTAACAAAAGACTCCTTCTGAGCAACCACAAAAGACTCCTAGATCAATAGCAAATCACATGGCAACATGTCAACAAAATAACAGTTTTCAGACTTAGAAATATTTTGGACCCTCAAAACAGCAGTATTTTATAGCATGTTGGCAACAAGAAAAATAACACCTAAACATGGATTTCTATCACAACCAAAAAGACCAGGGCCTATCAAACATGTCCAAGGGCATATCTCATGTTCAACAATAATTCATATCATGCATGGATTAAATCTCACAAAATAAACAAAAGGGCATCCTAGCAAAATAACATGCACACAAAATTGCTCAAATGACAAAACTAATTGCACAGATAAATTCTATGGATTTTTCTACCCCGAAAACATATATAATATGTGGGGCTTTATTAAAGAAACAATGACACAACAATTATGCAAGATTAGGACATAAACCGTTTTAGCAAGTTATTTAAGCAAATTAAATGCAAAAAACATGTTAAACATTTTTATCATGCATGAAAATGCGATATAATTCATGTACACATTTTATATATGTTATTTGATTAATTTGAATGCACGCTTAAATATTTATGCGCAATGCAATCATGACATTAATGCAAATTAACAGAAAATGGCATGTTAAACATTCTTAACATGCATGAAAATTGGATATTCCGAATCTACACGAAACTCTACATGTTTTCATGTATAAAGTTTTTGCATATGATGCACGGTTGGTGAGTTATTAAATGGATGAACATGAGGGACTATTCTGCAAATCAATAATTCCCTGGGTAAATAGACAAATCACAGCGCATGGAAAAAAATACAGACGGTCTGAAATTATACCGGGCTAAATATGGTACTAGGCGTAAGATAGCATATGGCGTACACAGGCGTGAGATAGCGCTGCGACGCTCACCAGAGGGCCCTTGGGCCGGCCTAGTGGAGAAGCTGGGCTGCGGGCGAGGCGAGTTTGGGCCGCGACGGTTGGCGGCCCACGATCGGGGCGAGGCCCACGACGCGGCGAGCGCCTGGTCGTCCTCCTCCCAATCCCGCCTGGATCGAGAGAGGCAGGGCTGGCGGCGGCGGTTGCAAAGAGGCGGGGCGCCGGCAGGGAGTTCCGAGGACGCTGGGGACGGCGAGATCCGGTGGAGGGGCACCGAATCCGATGGCGACCGGCGGTAGGTGACGAGCGGCGAGGCTGCGCGGGATCCGGTCGTGCGGGAACTCGGGGTGGCGGCCATGAAGGCTCCTGCAGGAGAGAGAGGTTAGAGGAGGGAGATATTTAGGGAGGAAGGAGGAGAGGGGCGGCGCGGGACTCGACCCTGTGGTCGCCGGCGGCGGGGCTCCGGTGGCCCGCCGACGTGTGGAAGGCCGCCGGGCAGCGGGGACGCGGAGGCGCCGAGCACGGGAGGCTCGGGGAGCTCCCTGGCGGCGGCGGCGCGATCCGGGCCGGGCTGGCGCCGGATGGGCTTCGGCGGGCCCGCGGTGGTGGGAGGTGGGAGCTGCGGTGGCTGGGGGCGACATGGCGGCACGCGGTTGGTGGAAAACCGGTGGCGCGGCGGTTGGCTAACTGGTGGCTCGCCAAGTGGCGGCGCCCGAGCGGCCGGCGCGGAAAACGAGGCGCGGCGGCGGCTGCTAGGTGGGAGGCTAGGGGTGTCCAATAATGGAAGGGTAGGGGTGCTATTTATAGCAGGGGCGCTAGGGTTTAGGTTTTTGGGTGGTTTTAGCACCGTTTCGAGCCCTCCGATCGCGATCGGACGGCTCCGGACACGGGGTAGGTTAGGTGGGCTAGGTTGGGCTGTGTAGGTTGGGATGTGGGCTGAGAAGAGAGGGGGGTTGGTGGCCCGTGACATGATTTTGAAATACCGAAATGTCCGTGATATAAACCGATGACGGTGCCGCTACGGTCTACCGTTCGGGTATCAAACGACCTCCGATTGCGACGAAATTTGGCAGGCGGTCTACCTACAATAAATTAAGACCGCTCGTCAAGTTTCGACCCAATACGAGAATATTTTCGCGTGCTTTTAAAAACAATATTTTATCGATGCCACGGGCGCGTGCGTGTGTGGTTGGTCTCACAATGGTCAACGACAAAACGGAGTGAACCGGCAACTACGAACGGATGCAAGTTTTGGAAAATGGCGGCAACGGAGTGCCGATGCGATGCGGATGATACGAATGATGCGATGATGAATGCGAGAAACAAATAAAACACACGGCGACAACGCCACGAAAGGGGAATCTTCTGGAGCATCAGTCCCGGGCTGTTACACATAACTTTTTTCCTTGACCTTTTCTTCTCTTTTTCTTCTCCTTTACCACATTTTGTGTGGATTTAAGTATTTTTTTTGAGCTTCTTATTGAAGAGATTGGTTCAATGGGAAGCTCCTCCTTGCAACCTGATTCATTACGAGAAACAATCACTACTAGGGAAAAGACTAGCAGTAGCGCGGGAGCCAGCGCTACTAGTACGTCGCTACAGCTAACCTATAACAATAGCGTTGATTTACCCGCGCTACCACTATACCTACTTAGCAGTAGCGTAGGTCTGGCCAGCGCTACTGCTACTTAGCTGTAGCGTTGGTCCCATAGGCGCTACTGCTACATAGCTATAGCGCTGGCATCCTGCGCTACTACTTCCTGCTAAAGAGCACTACTGCTATATTTACGCATATTTTTTTCTGCTACTTATTTGCGTTGTATTTGTACAGGTTTTATACAGTATTATAATCATATCAGAAACATGCAATATGCTCATCATATCATACACATAATAGTCTCATCATATCATCACATCATCCAACACAAATCATATCGTCTCATCATAATCACGATATAGCGATACAAGTTAAGTGACATGTCTCAAATACAAGCAACACTGCATGGTCATCACATACACATGTCTCATCATCTATATCTAAACAAAGATATAGAAGAGAAGAGCGATCACTATGAGCAAGAGGCGATAATGTAGTTTTTGAGGCACCGGTTCCGATCCCTCTCTCGCGCCAGCGTGCATCACCTCAAGTAACTATCTTCCGCTTCGGCTCTGCTATCGAACCCTCTCTGGCTGCCACCCCGAAACTGGTGCACTTGGGCCTGACACTCAGGCCACTCGTCGTACACTCCTGGAACCTTCCCTACATACACGGCGTAGCACTTCTTCGCCATTGATGATCTATGTACCTGCATCGTCACATGAGTCTATAATATGTAACATAATATATAGTTGAGCAACAGTAAGAGATAGAGTTAGCAAAAATAGAAGCAACATATCATAAGCATAAATAACAAAGTTCATCGTACCCAAACTGCCCTAACTAGAGTGATCTTCGCTAGTTGAGAAGGACGGTTTAATTACATCACAAAGTTTCGTCGTGCATAACTCAAAGTTTCGTCATAGAGAAAGTAGTGACTAAATGGACACATTGTCATATATCGTCAATCACTCCAACATGTCCTGCCATCCTTCCAAATCAGGGAGGAAGGACCTGAGCAAAGTGAAAGGCTTCAGGTCGAGACGCTGAGCGGCTAGGCGTGTTCGGACGTTTTCTCGCGACATTTGCCCTTCTTCGTAGAACATCCCTGTTTTTTCGAGGACCTCCTTCATGATGACTAGGGCAAGTTCATGCTGGATGTGATAGAACTCATCTCGGAGTCGATGATCCGGTACATTTCCTAGTTTCTTTGCCCATTGCAGAATATCGGCATCTACGGATTTAGATGACATGTGAAGGTTCTGGCAATCCCGTCTGTACTCAAGCATGTGGTTGAGGACATAGAATCCATCACTAAGAGTACCTCTCGGTTGTTGGATGCAGCAGAAGTCAGTCTGATGGCTAAAGGAGGGCACGCGGTTCCTTGTCTTCTTTACCATGATCTCTCCACCCCGTTGGCTGTAGTTTAAGATAGCACTATCGAGCATAGCCTTGGTGTGGGTGTAATCCTTTTTCTTCATGTTCTTCGACGAGTCCAAGTAAAGAGCGTGGGAGAATCAGAGGTAAAGAATGATGAGGACGGCATGCCCCTCGTTGCGCAAAATAAGAACACCTCAAATTAGCCTCAACGCGTGCAAATGAATGATTGAAAGAGAAGGAAGGATATCCGCCGATGACTTACATGGGATGATAAGGCAGTAGAATCGTCTCCTTGTCCTTATTAGCGACCATGAAATCGGTGATGTAGTTCCTCGCATACTCACGGTGCTTTGGGCAGACTGCTAAGAAGCCCTCATGCATAAAGTACGGGTCAGCGACACAGATATAAGATATTTTCTCGCGCCTGATGATGTACTTCATGTACCAGGCATTCAGGCGGACGAACGCAAAATCCAGCTTTGTCATTTGAAACATGTCGAAGATGTAATTGAATCGAAGAAAGAACTTATCCGCGGGGAATGTCTGGACGTACAACCTTTGCTGCGACACGTTAACCACGTAGAGCGGATATCCTGGATTTCTCGAGGCGATAAGGCTTTTCTCTCTCAATAGCACATCGTCATGAAGTCTCCTTAGATCACCGTCTATGGTCTCTACCACTCCTTATTTAGGATCGGATCACCGGGGATATGGTATTTTGCCGTACCTTTGATAGGTATACGGTCTTCAACCCGAGGCTGCGGAGGTGGCTGGCTCATAGAAGTAGCTTTGCCACCATTAGGGCCTTTCTTCGTTCTCTTCCTATGCTTCTTTGTTGCCAGAAGGGAGCCGTACATATCGTCCCTGACCACCGCCCACAGTGTTGTCGGGCTTAGTAATGATGCACGACCCCCGCGTTGTTGTTGCTGGGTTGAGGCGACATATGGAGGCGTGTCCTTCGAGGATTGCATGAAGAGAGACTTCTTGCAATCAACCTTAAGACGTTCCTCCTCCGGCAATTCAAGCATCAACTCATCATGCTCAAACCCTGAGTCGTACTGCTGAGCCATCAATCCTCCATCGTCAAAGCCGTCGGCGCCGGTATTGAGAAACCGTAGAGGGTCATCATCCTCATCCATGGCATCATGCATTGCTTCTTCGACGGCAGCAGCATCATCATCCACTAATGGATCCTCTTCCTCATGCCGTCCGCTCTCACCCGGCACAACAGGCGCCGCTAATTGGGTAGGTGGGGTGGTGGTGTACATACCTTGCTGAGGCTGCTTGGTCATGGGTGTGCTCCCGGCCATCTCTAGACGAAGGAGACTCTTAGGCCACAACAGGAGCTAATTCTTGCAATTGCCAAGCTATGTCGGGGTCTCGTCATCATCTCCGCCTTGTGGTATCGGAGGAGCCAAATTCTCGTAACCCGCTTTGACACTGGCCACGGAAACCTCGAAGATGCCAGGGGGCATCGGCCGGCTGTGGAACAATTGTTCCTTCGGCTTCACTATCATTGCCTTTCCCACGTCTACCTTTTGGCCGCTGATGATGTACAATATGGTGCACGGGGTTTCGTCGGCCTGCGAAGATATGTCTGCGATGTGAGACATCCGAAAGGCAATGAAAACGGGAGATTACACATATATTGAAGAGGGCCGGTGTGACAGGTAGTTACTGTGAGGGCGTCGAGCTCAGCCAAAGACGAAGCCCCGCCGAGTGCGCCAGAGACGGAGGACGGGCTGCTATGAGCAGGTGTGGGAGCAGGTGTGGTTGCGTGAGCAGGTGCTGGCAGTGCAACGCTAACTAAGCTGCTCCCGATGAAGATGACAAGGGGAATGTTCGCTGCCTCTTTACCTGGATTTTGCTTGAGCCATTCGATGACAGACGGAATCAAGGCACTAAACGAAGATACCATTTCCTCTCTTGTGGCATCTACCGCTGCTTTGACTGCCTCGCTCACCAACTCAGGTCGTATCGCTTCTTTGGTCTCAGCTGATTTCTTATCGACCGCAATCTCAACCTTCTTATCGACCGCAGTCTCAACCTTCTTATCGACCGCAATCTCAACCTTCTTGTCGATGTTTATTTCATTTAACCTCCATCTTTCCTTTCTCTCCTCGGCGTCCTCACGGTAGTAGTGCTTCCACGTGGCGCCGTCTCCGACGCCGTGTACGCGTCCATACGACGGCCGAGGGTCCACCGGGAGTCTTTTAAATACGTTCAAGGCCCGGTTGAAAGGGGTGTCCCACTTGGGCCTCGCGGACGCCTCAGACGGCGAGTCACTTTCGGCCGCAATCCTGTGTTGCTCTTTCTACAAAAGGAACATGGATCATTTACAAATGTGACTAAACATGCAGTCGAATTGATCAGAAGCTAAAATTAGAGGGTAAATTAATAATTACTAGCAGTCTTATGAACTCCCTCGTGACCGCGTCCGTTTTGAAAACCTTCTTGAATGGGTCCCAACGGTACCGGGCCCTGATGACGTCACGCTCCTGCGGGACGGTGAACTCCGCAATGGGTTCTGGGACCCCCAGACTTTCGCGTTCCGCATCCTCCTTGTCCCATATGCGCCTCTTTCCCGAGTAACCACGGCTTCCGAGGAGGTGGTACCCCATGTTCCTTTCTTGAAGCTTGTTCATGTACTCCAACTTTTCTTTGGCAGCTTCGACAATGCAAGCCGCCTTGAATATTTCGAACTGCTCTTCCGTAATTGTCGGATTATCCATTACAATCTCGGAGTAGGGTTGATTTTTGACGATGATCCACTTTTCACCCTTACTTTCTAGGCGGACAACGCGTTGCTAAAATTGCCCATGGCTTTGTTGTTTATCTTCTTCATTGCCCGGTCTAGCCACGGTTTAGGATATTTGGTTTCATCCCGGCCCGGGAACAAGAAACTCCGGTGCAGCTTCATTAGGAGGAAGTGCTCCATATTTGGTATCTTCGTTAATTTTCAGTCGTTGATGGTGGCGGTTTCCCGTATGATGCAGCCTATTTGATTGTCGTAGCACATGCGCGCTTCCTCAGGCTCTTTTGGCTCGAAATTGCCAGGGTCCACCTCCGTGACAACCAGTCTAGTAGTGCTGAGCTGGTTTGGGTGCCGTATCCTCTTCGGTTGCGGTTCTGTACCGGCTAATTTGCCAGCATCGGTGCCGGTCTCGGTGCCAGTGTCAGTGCCGGTGTTGGTGCCGGTGTCGGTGCAACCCTCGGATATGACAGGGAGGTACGACAACCGTTGCTCATCCAGATAGTTAAAATAGTTGTTTGTCACCTCGTAGACGTCGCAATTACCAAAACGCCCTCCTTCATCGTTGTTAGCCATGTTTCCTACGCTTAAGTCTAGTCAATTAATTCTAGATCCAATAAAATGAATAATGACATAAAAAAGGCATATGTTTTGCCGGAATGTTGATTCATTCCCGTTGCGGCAAATCCCGGGCACTCGATATGTCCTAGTTTCTAGCACAAGTCATGCTGAAATTCACGGAAAATTTCGGGATGACCTTTGTTAATAAGTGGACATATCGAGCGCTTGAAATTCGCTGGAATGGAAATGAATCAACATTCTGGCAAAACATAGGCCACTCGGAATGAGATTCCCGGGAAAGATCATATATTGCAGAAATAAAGCCATCATAAGGCACATCATATATATATGGCAAATACAACAGCCAACATCATATTGCAGAATTTGGCACATCAAAAATTCCTACTACTTATCCCTAAATCACTCTGAACAGTAAAAAGAAATCCTAATGAACCCTAGCTAATGAACACTAGGAACCCTAGCTAATGAACACTAGGAACCCTAGCTAAAATCCTAATGAACCCTAGCTAATGAACACTAGGAACCCTAGCTACAGTTGAATCCTAGCTAGCTAGTGTTACAGAGAAGAGAGGGGGAGGGTAGAGAGAGGGCTCATCGGAGAGGGCTGCAGAGGGCGGAGGGGGAGGTGGCGACGAGGAGGAGAGGCATCGGGTGGCGGCGGCCCGTGCTCCGGCGACCTCGGGTGGCTCGGGGGAGGGCGCGGCGATGAGGACGAGAGGCGAGCTCCGGTGGCCGGGGAGACCTCGGTGACGAGGAGGAGAGGGCGCGGCGTTCCCGTGCTCCGGCTACCTTGGGTGGGTCCGCGGGGTAAGGCGTGGCGACGATGGCATTGGGAGGGGTCCGACGACGATGGCGGGGGCATGAGGTCGACAACGGCGTGGGCACGACGGCGGCGACAGGAGGAATTGGGGGTAATCGGTAGGAATTGGGGGGATTTGGGGGAAGAAGAGGGAGGCCCACGCTTGGTTAACTTACAATAGCAGTAGCGAGGGTCAGTAACCCGCACTATAGCTAACTTAACTATAGCGCGGGATGGAGGAACACGCTACTGCTATTCTTTCCTTTTTATTTTATTTTTCTTTTCATTTTCTTATTCCTTTCCTTTTGCTTCTTCTTTTCATTTTCATTTTCTTTATCTTTTCCTTTTCCTTTTTATTTTAATTTTCCTTTTCTATTTCCTTTTCTTTTTCTTTTTCTTTTAATTTTCCATTTTATTTCCTTTTTCTTTTCATTTTCTTATTCATTTTCTTTTGCTTCTTCTTTCCTTTTTCTTTTTCTTTTTCTTTTTATTTTTCTTTTAATTTTATCTTTTCCTTTTCCTTTTCCTTTTCTTCTTCTTTTTCTTTTTCTCTTCCGAAAGGCAATGAACATGCATGGTGTGAACGGAATACAATGTATATGCATGGTGGGAAGGCGATATATATATTACATCATTTGACCGACAACGGTTAAGTGCGTATACAAAATAGGAACATGTATATAAATGATGGTTTCTCAGCATTGACGTTTTCGTTTCTGAGTGAGCTTCTTTCCTTTCTTATTCGTTGCCGAGTAATTGAGCCCCTCGTTATGACTTTTCCTTTTCCTTGGAGTGCGATTTTTCTTAGGTAATGTAGTCTTGCTTCTTATTTTGACACATGCTTCATCATCATCTTCCCTCATCGGGTCGCCGTACTGGTCGTAATCTTCCTCATTAGCGACCCCGTCCATTCCGACGATGCTCCTTTTGCCTCTGCTCACGACAACACGGCTCGGATTGCTCGGGTCGGTTATGAAGAAGCATTGTGTCACGTGCTTAGCGTGTACCCATGGCTTAGTTTTGGTGATGATATTCAATGTAGCTGCGTTATTCGCGTCGGGTATAGACATGGTAGTGAAGTACCGTTCTCTCTTTCGACTGTCTTAGCCCATCTGACACGGAACATCGTCGCACTGTGTAGTCCAGCATAGTCAAGCTCCCAAATCTCTTCGACCCTTCCGTAGAATCTTTCAGTTGCACCATTGTCGCCGGTCATGCATTCGATCATCACCCCTGAGTTCTGGTAATCACTGTTTATGTCTTTGGCCTCCGTGTAAAACATGCATCCGTTGATATCATATGCCTGATAGGTTGCGAGGTTGGCCGCGGGGCCATGTGCTAAGGCTTGTATGATCAATCCGTCCGCATTGCCCTCTTCCGGGGGATTAGCAAGAACATGCTCTTTGAACCAACGCCAGAAAGCGGAGGTTTGCTCTCTAGTAACTTCGTGTCCGTCTTGTGTAGCCCCTGGTCACGATACTTCTTTACGATGGTTTCTTTGTGCAGTTTCATGAAAGGATCTACCACGTCTAGGTGTTGTAGCACTACTACGTTTGGTATGTCCAAGTCGTTGCGTCGACCCGAGCAGTACACATGCAATTCCCTCCAGCCGTTCGTGTGACCTTCTCCTCCGAGCCTCCCAAGGTGCTTGTTGACGGACAAACCAACAATAGGATTTTCGTCGCTTAGATAATTCTTGCAGAAGGAGATGCACTCTTGGGTCAGATAGCCCTGCATGATGCTTCCATCCGGACGGGACATGTCACGAACGAATCCTTTGATGACCCCATTCATCCTCTCGAATGGCATTATGCTGTGAAGGAATGATGGCCCGAGGTAGATGATGTCATCGACAATGTGGACACACAGATGCATCATGACATCAAAGAACGGGGGCGGGAAGTAAATCTCAAGCTCATTTAATATGACAATGATCTCTTCTTGTAGCCTTCGGAGCTGCTTCATACTGATCGACTTTCGAGAGATAACATCAAAAAAGTTCCACAAACCAATAAGCGTTTCACGGACGTGCTCGTCCATTATACCTCTAAGGGCAACCGGAAGGATCTGCGTCATCATCACGTGACAGTCATGAGACTTCATCCCGCTGAACCTTTTCTTCTTGGTGTCTAGAAATCTGCTTATCTTCCCACAGTAACCGGAACTAACTTTGATTCCGGTAAGGAACTTGAAGAATTGATCGATCTCTTTCGGACTTAAGGTGAAGCAAGAAGGGGGGCAATAATTCTCATACTTCTTGTTGACTTTTTTGTTGTCTTTTCTGTCCCTGTCTCCGTCTCCGTCTCCTCATACTTTTTACCGGACGACATGTGGAGATCTACCCTGATATTCAAATCTTCCAAGTCTCTTCTTGCCTTTGGCCCATCCTTGGTCTTATCCGGCATGTTCATTACTGTTGCAAGCAAGCTCTCAAGGGTATTCTTCGTGATATGCATTTGATCAAGGCAATGAGGCGTCTCGAGGTTGGGCCATTACTCCAAGTCCCAGAAAACAGACCTCGTCTTCCATACATTTAGCAGTGGCTCTGGCGCCTTCTTCATCGTCTTTCCCGGCGCGGGGAACGGTTCCCAGTTTTTCAACAGCTCATCGATTTCAGCTCCGCTCCTCTTACGTGGAGGTCCTCGATGCTCAGCCTCACCATTGGATAGATCTCCATGGGTCGTCCTGCGCGAGCCATCTTTGATGCCCCAGGTACATGATTTTCCCAGACCCGTCATCTTTTGTTGACGTTAGCTGCTGAGACGTTGTATCATCCATGCACCGCGTGCATCCGCAATATCTGTGGCACACATGTCCTGAGACATATCTGTAACCGAGATTGTCGTGCACCGTCGTCACCATCATGGCTCTCATATAGAAATACTCGCCTTTGATGGTGTCCGATGTCTTAGCCAGTGTTTTCCATAACGTGTCTAACTCCTCTTGAAGTAGCCCCAGATACAGATTAATATTATTTCCCGATTGTTTTGGCCCTTGAATCAGCATGCTCATGTGTATGTACTTTGACTTCATGCACAACCAGGGGGGAGGTTGTACATCCATACAAACACGGGCCATGTGCTATGGTTGGTGTTCTGGTTGCCAAACGGATTCATGCCATCGGTACTCGCACCAAGCATGTTGTTCCTTGCATCATCTGCGAAATATATGTATTCCGCGTTGAATGCTCGCCACTGGTTAGCATCCATGAGCTGTCTCAGCTTCGGATCATCTCCGTCGTCGGGCTTCACCATCTCCGCGTGCCAGCGCATGAGCTTTGCTTCCTTAGGATCTACGAAATAACGCTGCAGACAGGGAGTGATCGGTAAGTAACATACAACTTTCTGAGGAGATTTCTTCCCGACCTTCTTGTATCGAGAAGCATTGCACACCGGACAGCCGGTTCTTTCCGCGTGCTCCTTCCGATAAATGATACAATCGTTGATGCATGCATGGTATCTAATGTGGGGCAGATCAAGAGGGCACACGATCTTCTTGGCCTCATCGATACTAGTTGGACACAGGTTCCCTGAGGGAAGAGCATTATTATGTAGATACTTCAAATGCTCATCGAGGCTTGTGTCTGTCCATTTGTTTTTGGCCTTTGTCTTTAGAAGTTCGAGCGTGAAACTAAAGAGGGTCACCTCGGGATCGCAACCATCATACAATGGAGTATTCGAGTCTACCTCCAGTTGTGCCAGCTTGGCCTCCTCTCTTGAAGCGACTCTGTCGCTAGTCGTACTCTTGCGAAGGAGGTCTTGAACATGAGGGTCATGCATAACTGAACTTAGTCGCGTCGAAGACTGCGGCGTATCCGCCTCTTCTCCATCGTGTCCGGCCTCTTCTCCACCATGTATGGCCTCTTCTCCGCCGTGTCCGGCCTCTTCTCCACCGTGTACGGCCTCTTCTACACCGCCATGTCCTGCGCCCTCAAACTCTTCTTCGGGTCCATCATCGTCGACCATCTCTTCGTCTACCCCCATGTCGTTATTGCCTACCATGTGGACATGCTCATCATCATCTTCAATTACCCACCGAGTATAGTCATCCATGAAATGATACATGAGCAGGTGCGCCTTCAAACTGCCACGGTCAAAGGGGTCCAAGATAATGATTAGTTTGCATCTTCTACACAGACATATAACTCCAGTCCGGTTATTTAAATACATGTCGTGCACCGCGGATTGCAACCATCTTTCCACCACCCTTCCAGTGACCTTCATGATTGCCTGCGCGGTATAATAAGCAAAATAATTTTAACCATGCATGCATATATCAAAGTCATACAAAATTTTGACATGACCTTCCCTAAAAATAGGGCATATAGAGTTTGCCCGAAATTTGCAGAAACGGAAATAAATCAACATTTCGGCAAAACATAAGCAACTCATGGCAAGCACGATCCGACAAAGACACATAGGCGGCAACTCATGCCACACGCACATATTCCCACCATCATAGTGCAAACACACATATTTCCATTAATTCTTGCAAAGCACAACTTTTTTCACACCTTTCGTCCTGAGAGAGGGGATCGATCGAGAAAACGTATGGTAGATAGCCGATGCCGCTATCTAGCTAGCAAGGGATCGAAAGAAGTAGGACAAAGATGCATGGTAGATGTAGTTGGAAGGAGATGCTCTACCTAACTAGTGGAGAGGGGGGGAAAGCTAGCTAGTGAGACAAAAGGCAAGAGTGGGACTGGAAGAGATCAGGATGGAGAGACAAATAAATTCAAGTGAGGGAAAATAAACCATTAATGGAGGAGATGGTGGATGGGGGCATTAATGAGGAGAGAAGAGAGGTAGGAGATGGGGGAACTAAGTGAGGGACGTAGAGGAGGGAGAGTGGAAAGGGGAGGGTGGGAGCGGGAAAAGGTGGCTGCTACGCGTAGAAGTAACGCTGGAGGAGGAAGAGCGCTACTGCTATGCGCCATAGCAGTAGCGCCTGTCGGTGGCCTAACGCTGCTGCTAATTGAGGCCCACCTGCTGGCAACGTACAGACATAGCGGTAGCGGTGGGCCACCGACATGCGCAACTGCTACAACATTAGTAGTAGCGCGGATTTTAGACAGCTGCTACCACTACAGGTAGCCACTCGAGGTGGCGACGGGACCACTTAGCAGTAGCGCTAGTTTTGTTTCCCGCGCTACTGCTACTTTTCTACTTATAGCGTTGGTCGATGCCCCGCGCTACTACTACTTATCAATGGCACTTTTCCACTATCCAGCGCTACTGCTAAATTCCTATCTGTAGGCTTTCTCCTAGTAGTGAATAGGAGGGTATTGGGAGACCTTTACCCTTTCATTAGTATTCCTTTTATATTCTATTGGTTTTCCTGACTTTCTATAGTTGGCAATCTAAGCATTCTCATTGCATTTTACTATGCAAAACATAGTATTGGGAGACCTTTACCCTTTCATTAGTATTTCTTGTAGATTAGTTTCATTATCATTAGTGATAAGGGATATATCAAACCAATCATTTTTATGTGATAATTCTTCACACCCCAAAAATAAACAAAGTTCATTATAGACTTCACCGGAGATCAAATTATCACAATATATGGAAATGGTTTGATCATGAAAATGCATGCATTGGAAATTAATATGACCAACCCTATTGCAAAGTTCACAAGTAATGGATGAAGAGAGCATAATCTTGTGGCAAATTCATCTCTCACTTTAGGCCACCCGTTGGTTTTATCATTTTTATGCTTCTTTCAAAATCTATCATCCCTATAAGGCATGTCTTTAGAAATTGTATTCACTCCAAAAAATTGACATTCTTATAGGAAATCTTTTTATCATAACTAGTGCAATCATCATTAGAATCATGGATATTCAGAGAATTCATACTAACAATATTGCTATCATGCTCATCATTCAAGGGTTTCACATTAAGCATTTTTATAAATTCTTCCTCTAACAATCGTGCACAATTTTCTGAACCATCATTTTCACGAAAGACATTATAAAGACGAAGAAATTGAGGCAACCTAAATTCCATTTTTTGTAATTTTCTTTTTATAAACCAAACTAGTGATAAACAAGAAACTAAAATATTAAATTGCAAGATCTAAAGATATACCTTCAAGCACTCCCCTTCTCAGCAACGGCACCAGAAAATAGGTTGATATCTACTACGCAACTTTATTCTTATAGAAGTTATTGGGCCTCCAAGTGTAGTGTTTTGTAGGACAACAACAAATTTCCCTCAAGTGGATGACCTAAGGTTTATCAATCCGTGGGAGGTGTAGGATGAAGATGGTCTCTCTCAAACAACCCTGCAATCAAATACAAGAAATCTCTTGTGTCCCCAACACACCCAATACAATGGCTAATTGTATAGGTGCACTAGTTCGTCGAAGAGATGGTGATACAAGTGAAATATGGATGGTAGATATAGGTTTTTGTAATATGAAATTATATAAGAAACAGGAAGGTAACAAGTAGTAAACAGCGAGCAAAATGGTATAGCAATGCTTGGAAATAAGTCCTAGGGTTCATACTTTCCCTAGTGCAATCTCTCAACAATGCTAACATAATAGAATCATATAATCATCCCTCAACATGCAACAAAGAATAACTCCAAAGTTCTTAAGTAGTAGAGAACATAAGATGAAATTGGTGTAGCTAGTAGAACCACCTCAAAGTTATTCTTTCCGATCAATCTTTTGAGCTATTCCAATAAGTGTCACAAACAGCCGTAGAGTTCGTACTAAAATAACACCTATGATACATATCAATCAACCCTAATTTGACCTAGGTACTCCAATGTCACCTCAAGTATCCGTGGGTTAATTATTCGACATGCATCAAACAATTTCAGATTCATCATATTCAATCCAACACAAAGAACTTCAAAGAGTACCCCAAGATTTCTATCAGAGAAAGTAGGACAAGAACGTGTATCAACCCATATGCATAGATTACCCCATTATGACTATGATAATCCGCAAGTTCAGTACCAAAACATATATCAAGTGAATAAATAGAACACCCCATTGTCACCACGGGTATCCACATGCAAGACATACATCAAGTGATGTCAACTCCAATATTCAATCCGACACAACAAAATCTCAAAGGGAAAGATTCAATTCATCACAACAAGATAGCAAGGGAAGAACACCATATGATCCAACTATATTAACAAAGCGTGTGATACATCAAGATTATGCCATCTCAAGAACACAAGAGAGAGAGATTAAACAAATAGCTACTAGTACATACCCGTAGCTCTGAGGGTGAACTACTCCCTCCTCGTCATGGACATCGCCAGGATGATGAAGATAGCCTCTGGTGATGATTATCCCCACTAGTGGAGAAATGGCTAGCCACACTCCTGTTGGTGGCGCACCATTTTAACACAACGCCAGCACTATTTTTTTTCAAATAGTGTTGGTGTCGGCTAATTTGGTACGCCAGCTATAAACAGTCAGTGCTGGCATGGCTATTTTTGGACACGTCACAAATCTGTTGGCCCACCTGTATTCACCATTTGTAAGATAGTGGTGGCGTTGCATTTCTATGCACGCCGTAGCTAGTTAATTAGTGCTGGCATGCCAAGTTATTTTACGCTAGACATGATATTTCCACTGAACTAGTATTTTAAGTATTTAAAGATTATATATACTAGTTAGAAAATAACAAACATGTTATTTTACTTTTTTGACATCATCATTGCTACCAGTTCTAATTTTGAGTATTTAATTATGTTTAGTCTTTCATTAAACTTAATTTGTATTTTTTATTTGGGTTGTTATTAGCTATGGCGTTGCATTTTAGGCCCACGCCAGCAATGGCCCACCTGGGTCAACTCCCACGCCTTAGTAAAAGACCTAGTGGCTACCCTTTCATTTCAACCCCCCTCGACCAGATGCCAGCCGTCGCCGCCCCATCTCCGCCCGTCGACCCCTTCACCACCCAGCAAGGTTAAATCCTGTCCTTCCCCTCCCGTTGCATCTCCTTCCTTTGCACCCGCACCTCCTCCGTCCACGCATAATCCATATGTGGGATTCATCTATAAGTTGATATAGGATTGCTATATATATATATATATATATATATATATATATATATATATATATATATATATAAACACTATTCTGATCACGGGATCAGAATATTATTCTGATCACGGGTTGAACTTCCTGAGTTACACAACCTGAACTTCCCTCTGTAGGAACCCGACCTTCGGGCTATCTTCGCAACCGTGTCTCCCCGCGCGAATTATTCTGGTCAGTCGTGTTCTATGTGATGTAAGTGTAATCTGGAAATGGTTTTTAGCAACTAAATGCCCGTTTTAAATAGGAATCTCGCTCGTTGGCGGATTTGCTCTCGGGACGTGATGAACTTGCGTCTGTTGCAATTTTACTGCCTGAGTTGTTCGACCTGAACTTCCCTTGGTGAGAGGTTGAACTGCCCATAAAATTGTCCAAATGAGGCTTGCAATATACCGTTGGAAATCTGTGGACACGACGGTCATGGCCTAAGTTGAATTTTTGTCAAAATCTAAATGGTTTAAGAGCAGTTTTGAAAACCGTTTTTCTTCATACAAAAAAACGTGAAACGTATTTTCGAGTCTATTTCTAAACCGTTTATCGGAATGAGGCAAATGAGATGACGTTGGATAGCTGCTGCAAATCCGCTTCTTTTTCGTACAGAAAGTTCATATTTTCACGTTATTTTCTCAATGGTTTTACGGAATGCAGCAAATAATATGGCGTTGGAAAGCTTGAAGAAATGCGAAACTTTTTTTATCTAGATTGTTTTTTCCAATTCATTATGGTTTTAAGTCAATTTCGAAAATGGCGAAAAACGTTTTTTGCCCGTATTTTCTACAAACTTTATTGGAATGGGGCAAATAATATACCGTTGAAAAGCTACGGAAAATGCGCAACTTTTTCATGTAGATGGTTTTCTCTGATTCCTAGCCATTTTCAAGAAATTTTGAAAACAACGAGATCACACGTTGTGCCTTTTATCGCGAAACAGAGTCTTCAAAAAGGCACCGCGTGAAGAACTTGAACTTCATCAACACATCTACCTGAACTTCACTATGTTTCTTCACGTGCTATTTTTTGCTCGTAGCTCTCCATCCACTCACCGGAATTGAGCAAGTGATATACCGATGGAAAGATGCTGTAAACACGCAACATTTCCGTCTTGATCATTTTTTTTCATACTCGCGACGGTTTAAAAGATTTTCATCCGAAATTCATTTAGCGTAGTAGTTGAACTTCCTGCTGTTTCCTCGTTGAACTTCTGTCGCATATTTTTATTTGTAATTTCTCACCCATTCGTCGGTGTTACACAAATGATATTCCTTTTTGTACAAACCTCTCTCATAATATTTTTCTAACTTTCTCCAACCGAGAACTTGAACTTATAGCAAGAAAAAAATTGGACCTTGCCTTTTTATTCATTTTTATCACTCCCAAGAATGGGTGAGAAATACATAGTGAACCACACTCACAAGAAGTTTTGAACCTTCCCGTGTCGAGCACCTGAACTTCTAGCAACAAATTTTGTATACTTTGTCTTTTTATTCCTTTTTCTCATATGAAAACACACACCATGCAACACGTGAACTTCTGGCTGTTTTCACTTTGAACTTCTATGTTATTTTAATCTGAACTTCACGTTTTCTATTTTTTGAGTAAAGAATTCTAGTAACGAGAAAAAAATCTGAGTTTTTCATAAACTTCGAACTTCTCTTCTGTTTCTTCTCGTACTGTTTTTGGCACGTAGCTCTCCATCCACTCACCGGAATTGAGCAAGTAATATACCGATAGAAAGCTGTTGTAAACACGCAACTTTTCCATCTTGATCATTTTTTTCATACTCGCAACGGTTTAAAAGATTTTCATCTGAAATTCATTCAGTGTAGTAGTCGAACTTCCTGCTCTTTTTATGTTGAACTTCTGTCACGTATTTTCGTTTGTAATTTTTCACCCATTCGTCGGTGTTACACAAATGATATTCATTTTTTACAAACCTCTCTCACAATATTTTCTTAAACTTTCTCAACCCGAGGAGTTGAACTTATAGCAACAAAAAAATTGGACCTTGCCTTTTTAATCATTTTTCTCATATTGAACACACACCATATAATACGTGAACTTTCTCCGTTTTTATAATTTGAATTTTTCTATGTTATTTTTTAAATCGACTTGCTCCCAAATAATAACTGAACTTCTTTGTGTATTGAGAGAATTATTTTAAAACACAAAAAACAATTTCTTTTATTTGTTTTTGAACATGAAAATACAAGGTGAACCTCTCTTGCAGGAATTCTTGAACTTCCCCGGGCAGAGCACGTGAACTTCTTTCAACAAAACTTTTAAGCTTTTATTTTGCTATTCTTTTATTCTCACCTGAAACTTATTCCGTGTAGTACTTGAACTTCTCGTTATTTCACTATGAACTCCTGTCATGTTTTTTTGTTCGTAAATCCATACCCGCTCCTCGGAGTTGCACAAATGATACACCATTAGAAAAGCTGTTGAAAAGAAACAACTTTTTCTAATACGGTTAAACTTTTCTTTTCGAACAACATACACCAATTTTTCATGGATTGAGAGAATTACTTGAAAACACCCAAACAACTTTTTTTGTGTTTTTTGAACATGTAAATACACGGTGAACCTCTGTGAAAAGAAGTTTTTGAACTTTCCCGTTCCGAGCACGTGAACTTCTAGCAACAAACTTTTTGTACTTTGCCATTTTATTTTATTTCTCATATGAAAACACACACAATGCAGTACGCGAACTTCTGTTGTTTTCATTTTGAACTGGTCTCTATTATTTTTGTATACATCATGTTGCTCCACTATTTTTAATTTGCATTTCTTTGTTTTATTTTTTAGTAAAAAGGAAAATATTAGTTTTTTGAACTTCTTTGTTGTAAAGTCTGAACTTCTTGGTTTTATGCTTTTAATAACAATTTTTTTTTGGATTTTTTGTAGACATCGAACTTCAGCATTTAAAAAATTTGAACTTCTTAGTTTTATTTGCTAGTAACGGGGAAAATTTGAACTTCAACATATAAATATCGAACTTCTCTAATTTTGTAATTTGGATCTCTTGTTTTATTTCTTTTAGTAACGGAAAAATCCTAGTTTTGTAATAAATATTGAACCGGTCTGTTATTTAAATTTGAAATTCTAGAGTTTTTTATTTAGAAACTATGAAAATCCTTTTTTATGAATTTTGAACTGATGTATTTAAAAAAAATTAAACTTCTTGTTTTTTTATTTAGAAATGGGAACACCTCCGCTTCAAAGTACTCTATTATTTTTGAACTGCACTGTTATTTTTGTTTGAACTTCGGATGATCTTCCCGTCAACAGATTTGGATATTGTTTTAGTCTTTCCTGCAAGAAGTTTTGCATCAAGGACATATAAGAGAAGTTTTTTTCTTTGTACATTCGATCGTTTTGTAGAGAATATACATGAAAGAGGTGATGGAATAAATGTCCCCAGAAATTGATTGAGCATATGGAGTTGTTGGTGTACGCCCCAATTCCCTTACGGACACTGCATAATGTTTGCAATGCATTTCGTTGGCTAGGGAGGTAAGCTATAGTCGTAGTATTGAACTATAAACTTCTCCCATATTTGTCTTTTTTCTCAAAATGAATAGTTTGAATGTCACACACCACACACTATGAACTTCTCCTCTGTTCATTCTGCATTGGTTTTAACAGAACACAAACCAATTTTTAACTCACACATTTTTTAAAACGACAAATTGATGTTTTAGTGGTGCATAGTAGAGTAGTTGATAGCAACAATAGTACCAAGTCAGAATGCCAACAGATTCTGCCTAATTAACAGACAACATTAGTACTGAGTAGTAGGGTATGGTGGGTTGTTTGGAGACGTTTTTTCCAGCAAGTGCCATAGTGCATACGCCAATTTAATTTCTGCAAGATTTATGTAAACTCGGGACCAATTTTTTTAACAGAACCCACAATCTAAACTGCTGCAATAATGACAAACACAACATCTGTATACTATTTTTTTTGTTCTTTCTTATCTAATATACATTGAACTACTACAACACAAATAGAAGAATTGTACTCTGCTGGGCATCGGCGCGTTGGTTGCTGAAGCGCGAGAGTAGGTGGTCCAGGGTGGCGGCACCGTGTTTAGTCGCTTGTCTTCAACAAGGTCTACAGATGACCCTCATCTTCTTCATGGCCTGTCACAAGCATCTTGTTCGACCTGTCACAAGATTTTTGTTTGACCTGCTCGATGAATAAAATCTGAACGACTCAACAAAATTAAAAGAAGCATAGAAAGGAACGAGTTTCTCTGTCGGGTGCGCATCTGAGCTGCCTCATGGATTTGCAGGGAGAAAGATTTCTTAGCTCCCATCAGTCTGAACACATTCAAATGCTACTAACAACAATTGGTTAAAAGTTAAAACATCATCTACATGACTACTAAGGATTTGAAGTTCAACTGTTGTTGCTACGGTAAGGCGAATGATGCACAACATCACTGCGATTAATTCGGACACAACTTACTGACTCATAACATCATACACAATATCTATCAGCACATCCGTTTGTTTACCTGGTGCAAAATCATGGGCTTGTTGGCGAAATCAACGAGGGGCTTGGGGAAGCTGAGCGTGAGAGGCCGGAGGCAGGTCCTGAAGCCCCCGACGAGGATGAGCGCCTTCATGGCGAGTGAGGCGTCCGCCTTCTTCCTCCCTTGATCCCTGCAGGCCACAGAACGTAAACTAAATCAAAATCGCACTCACGGTGTCCGGTTGCGGTGACCGGCAGAGGTCCGGCGGTGGGGGCGTGGCGGGGATGGAGGGCGGCGGGCGGAGGCGATCTGGGGATGGAGAGAGGCGCGCCAGGGCCGGGGCGGCGACGGTGGTAGGAGCGCCAGGGCCGGGGCGGCGACGGTGGTAGGCGCGTCGGGGTCAGGGCGGTGGTAGCGGGAAGCGGGTCGGGGCAGGGGCGGCGGCGGCGAGTTGTGCGCAGCGGCCGGGAGGGCAGTCAACGGGAGGCACGCCGGAGCCAGGGGCTGGAGGTGGGTTAGGGGAGGAGCCTCACGGGGGTGGGGATTTTTGGATCGGGGTGGGAGGAGGTTAGGGACAGACCGACACTGTGGGTTTTCTTTGGGGTGTTTTGTTAGGGGAGTTCAGGAGGTTTGCTATCGGGCCCTTATAGGGCCGATCGTGATCAGAATAACTATTCTGATCCTGGATCAGAATAGTGCTACCCTATATATATATATAATGGATTTCTTTGTGTGATTTAGAATGCAAATTTGATTCCATGGATTGCTTTGTGTATAAATTTTAGTGATAATCCGATGTAAAATCCAATTTTAATAATGCATTTTGAGTAGAAATTTTTGGTGTGTCTAGAATATTAATGATTCAACCTTGCTGGGTAGAAATTTTGTAGTGTAGTTTGGATTGTCAGAGGAATAAATAAAATGAACTCCTAGTGTAGCATTTTGAGTAGAATTTTATTTTTGTGTCTCCCTCCGTGGATTTTGTTTATTTGTGTGTACATGTTACTAGTGTAGAATTATACATGTTACTTGTGTCGGTTCACTAGTCTAGAATCCGATTATATACTTACTTTTCAATATATTTTGTGTAGAATGGCGCAACCACCACCATGTCGAGTGTGCAAGTGAAGGTGCGCAACCAACCTTGTAACTGCGATGTTGTTCGGGATTTACTTCCAGCCGTGGTTTGTTCCTGCAACTGTAAGAAATTATATTAACCTTCTAATGGTTTGTTCTTTTGTTTTTGTTGCTATTTCCAATAATGCATTGTGTTTGTGTTTTTGGTTTTTCTTACACAGATCGTCCCTTGCATGGCACAACCACGGACGGCAAAGGCCTTTGCCGTCAGCCAGCGGACGGCAAAATTTTGGGCCGAATAAACTCCGGTAAAGGGGTTCTTTGCCGTCTGCCTTGGCACAGCGGACGACAAAGTTTTTTTGCCGTCAGCCTGCAGACGGCAACGAGGCTGACGGCATAGTACTGACGTTAGCACCGTTAGGTGGCTAACGGCCCCCACCAAGCCCTTTGCCGTCTGCCCCGGACGGCCCCACCCAGTCCTTTGCCGTCTGCCCCGGACGGCCCCCACCTAGTCCTTTGCCGTCTGCCCCGGACGGCCCCGCCCAGTCCTTTGCCATCTGCCCCGGATGGCCCCCACCCATCCCATTGCCATCTGCCCCGGACGGCCCCGCCCAGCCCTTTGCCGTCTGCCACGGACGAGCCCCCCACTCAGCCCTTTGCCGTCTGCCCCGGACGGCAAGGAGGCCAAATGGCCCCAGGCCTGGTGCTCCCAGGTTTAACAGGTGGCTGCCACGTGCCCGCTTTGCCGATGGTGGCCGTCGGCAAAGAGGTCTTTGCCATCCGGGGCAGACGGCGAAGAGGCTGTATTGCCTCTTTTTTGCCTGTTTTTGTATATTCAACAATTTTCACAGGCAAATATAGGATATGTATATATATATTTCACAGAAACAATATCCCTGCCATATGGATATGATCAACCAACAATTATACCAAATTAAAAGTATCAAATGTCACATTGTTCACCATATTACAATAGTTTCATCCATACATACATAGTCTCATACATAGGTAGAAAGTTTCACATAAGTTCCTCGAGACAAAATGAAAACAGAAGTAAACACTAGCACTACATCAAAGCAAGCTACCGTGAACTCAATCAAATTTGCAAAATTGGAAATAAGAAAGTTAGAATAAGAATACTAGAAGAAGTAGAAGAAGATCTAGAAGTAGAAGAAGATCTAGAAGAAGAAGAAGATGAAGAAGCATTTTTCTTCTCTCTCTCTCTCTCTTTCTCCTCTTGTTTTTCTTCTTCTTATTGCTTATTTCTATCATTTGAGAGCTAACCTAGGTAATTATCACATTTTTGACCTAAGTAAGCTTATTGTGTCATTTTGCAAGAAAATAAGCTAAGTCTATGGCATTTATGAGGTTACCAAGTCTATTATGCCATTTTTGAGTTAACTAAGCTTATTATGTCATTGTGGAGGAAACAATGCTAAGTATAGGTCATTTTATAGCTAACTTAGGTACAATATGTCATTTTGGAGGTAAGTAAGCTTACTATGTCATTTTAGAGGAAACAAAGCTAACTTAGGTACAATATGTCATTTTGGAGGTAAGTAAGCTTACTATGTCATTTTAGAGGAAACAAAGCTAACTTAGGTAAAATATGACATTTGTTGAGCTTGACTTTCGGTCTTTCGAGGAAACAAAGCTAACTTATGTAATTTTGTCTAAGTGCTATGTTTGTCTTTGTTTGAGAAAATGAGGCAAGTAAGTGGCATATTAGGGCTTACCGTCCTCGTCATCACGGAGGTGAAGCACCGGGGTTGCTCGGGCCGGTGTCACCTGGAGCACTACTTGGCCCTGGAGAAGGATCATGCGATGCGGCTCGGGAGTTATGCTGCACCAAAGATCATTTGCGTTAGCATGATGACGCTGAAATGTTAAGACTAGTAACTAATGAACATTGAAATGAAACTCACCGTTCCAGCCGTGGTAATGACTGGCATCGGCGGAGGGGTCTGGCTGGTCTTCTCGCACAAAGACTGCACATTTGGTTTTGACAAGTCAATCATATTGGTTATTAATGAAACAATCATATTGGTTATTAATGGCCCGGTTAGACGCATCGTTCCGTGCCCTCTCCTCCTCCAACAACCTAGCCGTCCTCTCCTCCAAATCCCTCTTCTCCTCTGCTGCCTGCCAGGCCTGTTCCGCCAGAAGCGCCTGGGTTGCCTCTCTCTCTTTCTGCAGAGCAGCCTGCAACACAACTCATCGTTAGCATTGTAATCATCTTTGTTCGCACACACAATGTAATGGAGGAAAGCTATCTTAGTCCGTATGACTAACCTCGATGGCCAGCTAGACTGGCCGTGGACGAGGCGTTATCTCAGGACAGGAGCTCGTTTGGCGCGCCTTGATCTGCCGGAGAGTGCGCGAAGACTGTATAAGTCCATCTCCAATGGCTATCGAGCCATGGGGCCTCCCGCTGCCAGCTATCATCACCAGCTCTGGATCAATAGGATGCTGGCTCGGGTTGAAGTCCTCCCGATTCACCGCCTTCCCCACATCTCTGTACCTCACGAGCTTGTTGTGGGAGGAGATGTTGGTGAAGTTCTGGGGATTATCGAGGTCAAACACAGAGAATGCCTTGGCCTTCTTGTACGAGACAGTATGGGCCATGGCATAGAGGTTGTACACCTGTGGCACCTCCGTCTTATTGTAATGCGCCTACAAGAGAGGAACAAAGTATTAATAAAGGGGTCAAGCTAGCATCAAGAATGAATTGCAGGAATCATGAAGCAAACCACATAGCCAGTTCCGCCCGAACTGAAATAAGTTGGCGCTGCCTTGATGGTGTGACACACCTTCCATTTGGGCACGCCGTTCCTTGGCATCATCGTGGACAGCTCGCCATTCGTCAGAGCACCACTCATTCACCAACGCCTCCCAACAATCCATCTTATCCGCACACCATCTCGGGGGCACCTAAGTTAGTAAAGAGAAATTTGAGAGCTACGCCTATGAATCAAAGCAAGGAAACTAAGTACAAGGCCTTAATAATAGGTAATTACCTTCATGTACTGCTCCTTGTGCAGAAACTTTCCGTGGCATGACGACTTGTCCTTCTTAATACACCGCGAGGCGTAGTAGTCTCAAGAAACCTGTACCCGAGCCTCATGTCGTAAGTTCTGTAGTAGGCGCCTGCACTCATCATCGATAACCTTTGCCGCGGCCTCCTCGTATCCCTCCTCACACCTGTAGAAGGTCTGCAATCAAACGAGACAACACTGATTAGTACAATAACTAGCTATTATTGATTTTTAATTGTGTAAAGGAGAAATTACCCAAAACTTTATGTTCACCATGTCGGCCCTCGTGTGGCACAACACACCGTCGATCATCTCCTCCGGGGGGGCCGGGGCAGCCAAGTAGTGCTCCCAGCTCAATCCTAACTCTGGAAGCTGACCCTCGCCGGGCAACGTGACAAACCCCGGGAAGTTATGCCGGCAAAGCACAGCAAGGATGGAGTTGGGCCTGCGGACATCCTTGGCGTGAATCCAACCCCTGCAGTATGACAAAGCCAACGCATTAGATATGTGAAGAAACGTGAAGGCAAAAGGTTTAAAAAGAGTAAATGCACTTACTTCTGCAACTCAGGCCTAATCGGCCACCTCTGCTCGCGGGTCGCCGGCACGGGGCGGGAGCCGTGTACACCCACGTTGGTAGACAGTGGCCCCATCAACCACCTCGTCCCGGCTATCAGAAAACTAATCCCCGCCACCATCAGCATGGCCACTCGGCTCCGGCTGGTGCAGATCCGGCCAGGTATCCCATCCGGTCGAAGCGTGTGGAGTCTCGTAGGACGAAGCGTCCGGCACAGGAGTCTCGCGGGTCGAAGCGTCTGGGATAGAAGGATCGTCGACCCGAGGCTCGTGGACAGGAGTTCGCGTAGCCTCCACCTCAGACGGGTCCACCGTAGCAGTCTTGTGCTCGGGTGAATCGGCTGGGGGTGGCGGCGAGGAAGGCGTAGCAGCCTTCGTACCTCTCCCGCGGCCACCACGTGTACCTTTAGGAGCTCTCTTCTTCCCCCGACCTCCTCTCCCGGTGGGCAACTTCGCCGACGAAGAAGCGCCCTCGGGTGTCCCAATACTGTCGTACAATGCTCTCCGGAGAGTTTGGGGTGGAATGGAAGTACCCCTCCCACCACGCGCCGACGAAGAAGGAGCCTCGGATCGCTCTCGACCCGCACCCACCATCTTTCAACACCTTCCATGACAAAGAGTAAACGAAATTAGTACAACATAAAAAAATTGAATACCGCCATGAATAATAATATGTATATATATAATTTGAGTGTATCATCATCATGTATATAATAAAAATTGAATAATAGCTGACATGAACTAATGATAATCTTCATCGTCTATATATTCTCCTTCATATGTGTCTGGGTTAATGTGAGGTTCATAATCATCTTCATTGAGGGGAGGTGGTCTAAAACGTGGCGGCACATCATAAACGACATCCCAACCATTCAGATTTGGATCAGTTTGGTAGGACCGCGGTAGATAGAAAACTTGGGTCACCTGTTGAGCCGTAATATAGACATCGGGAACATCTAAATGGGTGCTTTGTTTGATTTTGACTAGCCCTATATGTTCATGAGTCCTTCTAGTCTCCTTCGGGTGGAACCAATAACATTTGAAGACTACGACGTTCGATGGGTTTTCACCAAAGAATATAAGTTCATAAATTGCTTCAACTCTTCCATAATACTCGATACCTCCTTCGCCGATAGCAGAGACACAACAATTTGTAGACTTTCGGTCAGCCATAGATAGCTCTTTGCCAAAAGTACGAAAGCGATACCCGTTGATGTCGTATTTGTCAAATGAACAGACCTTATAGTCAAAACCATTAGCGACTTGTCTCAATTCGGCGTCCATAGACTCTGAATTAGCCTACAAGTTTAATACAAAAGGATTGTTGCATTAGCCACAAACTAGACGAAGAAATGAAATGGTCTAATGGAAATTACCGTTTGTTTGAACCAAGAGATGAAACCGGGATAGCCGCCTCCATGCTTTGCCAGAAGCTCATACTCTTCGATGGAATCCTATTGGATCACCGCTCCATCCGAGAATTTGGCGACGTGTCGACTGTATCACATATCCGGGAATAAGAGCAGTTCAAAGGAATTAGAAGTTGTGAAACAATGTACCGATAACTTACTCGATGTACGGCCGCACTTCTGTTAGGTTGTTGAAGATATACAACGAAATGGTTCGCCATTCTTCGACATCCAACGCTATTGCTTTCGAAGCACCGGCTGGTGCGAGCTTCCCTTTGAATAGGCTGAGGTTGGATCGACCTTTTTCACGGTCACCATCATTGTACCGAGGCTTCGGATTATGCAAATGACGATTCTTGGCTTCATAGTGTGCTTTCACGAAGTTTGCCGCCTCCTCAGTAATGAATGCCTCGGCCATCGATGCTTCAATTCTACGTTTATTTTTACATTTTGCTCGAAGCGTCTTCTGCATCCTCTCAGTTGCGAAGCACCAACGATTTTGCACGGGCCCCCCAATCTTGCCTCGGTCGGGAGATGCAAAATCAAATGCTGCATTGGATTAAAGAAGCCCGGTGGAAAGATCTTCTCTAACTTGCAGATCAACTCCGGCGCCAACTCTTCCAGTTCATCTAGCACGCCAGGCGATAGTTCTTTCGCACAAAGAGCACGGAAGAAATAGCTCAGCTCTGCCAGTACTAGCCATTCATCCTCAGGGATAAAGCCACGCAACATCACCGGCATTACCCGCTCAAGCCATATGTGCCAATCATGACTCTTGAGACCAAATATTTTCAATTTTTCAAGACTCGCTCCCCTCTTTAGATTCGCTGCATACCCATCGGGGAACATCAACTACAATTTCACACACAAGATCATTTCCCTCATAGCTGGCCTTCCAAGATTGAACCATGCCTTTGGCTTCCTCCAGTTCTTCTTTCCTTTCGGTTGTCGCATGTTTTGTAACGGTCTATCACATAGAGCCTCCTGATCGACTCTAGCCTTAGGATTATCCTTTGACTTTCCCTCTATGCCGAACAATGTACCGAAAAGGGCCTCGGCGATATTCTTTTCAGTGTGCATCACGTCGATGTTGTGTGGGCAAAGGAGGTCTTTAAAGTAAGGTAGATCCCAGACGCATATATTGTGAGTTCAGGCGTGTTCCGAATTATACCCTTTGAAATATCCTCGACGCTCTGGATCAGGCTCGAGAGCGTTTAACTGATCCAGGGTTTGTTGTCCTGTCAATGCAGGTGGTGCAGAATTTTTGACAACTCTACCTTTGATGAAATTCTTCTTGTCTTTTCTGAACTTATGGCGAGGATCCAGGAACTGTCTATGCAAGTCGAAGCAAGAATACTTGCGACCCGCCTGCAGCCAACGGAACTTAAGAGCTGCCTTGCATGTGGGGCATGGGAACCTTCCATGCACACACCAGCCAACGAATAGCGCATACGCCGGCAAGTCATGCGTCGAGTACATGTACCAGACATGCATTTTGAAGTTTTGTTTTGTAGCGGCGTCATATGTCTTGATCCCATTATCCCAAGCTTCTTGCAATTCATCCTTAAGCGGCTGCATGTACACATTCATATTCTTCCCCGGATAGTTGGGCCCTGGAATTATCGACGTCAAGAAAATGTTCTTTCTTTTCATAATCTCTCCGGGGGGAGATTGAGTGGAATGACAAATATAGGCCAACAACTGTATTGGGTTGCCATCATACCAAACACATTGAACCCATCCGTGCTGATGGCGACTCGAGGATGCCTTGGATCTGCCACTTTATCCTTATGTAATGCATCGAAGTGCTTCCACGCAAAAGCGTCTGAAGTGTGTCCCAACATCGGATTCCCATCTGCATCTAGTTCGGTTTTTTTGCCCAATTTGTGCCAAGTCATCTTTCTGGCCGTCTCTTCGACCATGAAAAGACGTTGAAGTCTTGGTATAATTGGCTTATACCGAAGAACATTAACTGGGATTTTGGTCTGACTCTTCTCACCCATACCGTTGTCTACCACAACATACCTGGAAGACTTGCAAATGGGACATTAGTTCAAGCCCGCATACTCAAGCCTAAATAAGGCACATCCATTCTCACAGGCATCTATCTTCTCATAGGGCATCTTAAGCGCACATAGGATTTTGTCCGACTGGTACAGGTTTGCAGGCAATACATGGCCTTTGGGTAGAAAGCGTCCAAATATTGTCATCATCGCGTCGTAGCATTCTCTGCCCAGGTTGAACTGAGCCTTCAGAGCCATTACTTGCGCGATGGCATCCAGCTGACAAAGCTCAGTGTGCTCGTGGAGAGGTCGTTTTGAAGACTCCAACATTTCATAGAAGTCCTTTGCAGATTCCTCCATCTCATCGTCCGAATCCCGAGCATCATCAACGTCTTGCACCATGTCTTCGATCCCGGTACCATGCTCGTCGGTGCGACGATGAACCACCTCAGCTCTGGCACGGTGGGCAGACTCACCATGAAATCTCCACACCGTATAATCAGGCGTAAAACCCCACTTCTGCAAGTGTTTACCCATTTCATCCCGTGTCCACTTTTTATGGTTGTCGCACCGGACACAGGGGCACCAGGTTATTTCCTGGCCATTTGCAAATGCGGCTCTCAGAAACCCCTTGGTTTTTGTTAACCATTCAATGGTCATGTCTTTCTGACTAGGGTGACCGGTGTACATCCACGCACGATCACTCATCTTGCCTACCTACTAAACACACAAGAAATATATATATATATATATATATATATATATATATATATAATTCATCATCTATATTCATCAGTTAATCAAGTTTGTCAGTTTTATTACGTCCATGCAACCTACACGCTAATAGGTAAAGATAGGTCCTAATCCCACCCGAATATGTGTAGATTGGGTTTGTTTTCCCATGCTCTGCTCCGGATCTGACACAGAATTTTGGCAGCACCTCCCCGCTGTTCTCCTGATACACGTCTCGGCAATAAGCAGAGAGGATGTGTACCCGGAGAACAACAGGGAGGCACTGACGAAATTCCGCATCGGAACCGGAGCAGAGCATAAGGGAAAACGAACCCAATCTACACATTCTCGGGTTGTCCATGGATAACGTTGGACAATTCGAAAGGATGGCAGTTATAAATATGCAAAGACATGCACATTTATAGATGCCGCCCTTTCG
Source organism: Elymus sibiricus (assembly GCA_039707655.1). Lineage (NCBI taxonomy): Eukaryota > Viridiplantae > Streptophyta > Magnoliopsida > Poales > Poaceae > Elymus > Elymus sibiricus. Next base: position 223,927,409 of record CM077665.1, read on the forward strand.
AACGGGAGACGCATACTGGTCACGCATACTGATGATTGAAGACACCTATAGCTAGCAAGTTTCATCGGCACGAAGACCGGAACAGAGCAAATTAAGGGGGGAGGAGATGTCATTTGTGCTCACCCACGAACGCAGGGGAGCTCGTCAAACGCACGGGGAGGTCGTCGAACAGCAGACCCTCGCAGCGACGAAACAACTGCACATTGAAATCCACCCGATCAAAACAAATATGATGTTTTTCGTAACAGCTAGAATCGGGATATATATATATGACCTAACTAGTAATTTATAAAACTATGACCCCGTCTGGTCTGGAAAGCCGAAGAGAACCTTTTCGGTCAACAGGAGGCCGAAGAGGTGTCGGGGGTCAGGGGTCAGTGGTCAGTGGCGTCGGGGGCGTCGTATTAACAATTGCGCGGAGTGTCGTGCCGGGGTGTCGGGGTGTCGTGTCTGGGTGTCATGTCTGGGTATCATGTCTGGGTGTCGGGGTGTCGTGTCGGGGCGTCTTGTCGGGGTGTCGGGCCGTCGTGTTGGGGTGTCTGGGCGTCGTGTCGGGGTGTCTGGGCGTCGTGTCTGGGTGTCGGGGTTCTTGACGGGGCGTCGTGTCGGGGTGTCGTTTTCTTCTTCTTCCTCTTCTTCTTTTTTCCCTCTTCTTCCTTTTCTTCTTGTTCCTCTTCTTCTTCTTCTTCTTCTTCACTTCTTCTTCTTCTTCTTCTTCTTCTTCTTCTTCTTTTCCTTTTTCCTCTTCTTCTTCTCCTCTCCTCCTCTTTTTCTTCTTCTTTTCCTTTCTCCTCTTCTCCTTCTCCTCCTCTCCTCTTTCTTCTTCTTCTTCTTCTCTTCTTTTTCTTCTTCTTTTCCTTTTTCCTCTTCTCCTTCTCCTCCTCTCCTCTTTCTTCTTCTTCTTCTTCTCTTCTTTTTCTTCTTCTTTTCCTTTTTCCTCTTCTCCTTCTCCTCCTCTCCTCTTTCTTCTTCTTCTTCTTCTTCTTCTTCTTCTTCTTCTTCTTCTTCTTCTTCTTCTTCTTCTTTTTTTCTTCTAGTTTTTTTCTTTTCTTCTTTTCTTCTAAGTTTTTTATTTTCTATCTAAGTTTTTCCTACCTAATAAACTGACTATCTAATTTAACAAAAAATAAAACAGAAAATAAACTAACTATCTAATTTAACTAACTAACTAACTAACTAAAAAAGGAAAAAACAAAAAAATGTGAGGGGGGTGGCCGCCGGGCACTCACCGGAGTTGGGTGGGGGCGGTCGGGGCGGCGGGGGTAGGGGGAGCCACGGGGAGGGGGCGGCTTCGGGAGCCAACGAGGGGAGGGGGCGGCTCGGGGAGGGGGGCGGCGTGGGGGCGCCTCCGAGGGGAGGGGGCGGCGCAGGGAGGGGGTCGTTGCGGTGGTGGGGGCGGCGCAGGGAGGGCGGCGGCGCGGTGATGGGAGCGGCGTAGGGAGGGGGCCGGTGCTGGGGGCCGGCGAGGGGAGAGGCGGCTCAGGGAGGGGGGCGGAGCAGGGGAGCCGCCGAGGGGAGGGGGGTGGTGCGGCGAGGGGTGGTTGCGGTGGGGGGCGACGCAGGGAGGGTTGCGGCGCGGTGGTGGGGGTGGCGCAGGGAGGGGGCGGTGGTGGGGGGCGGGCGGCAGAGGGAGGGGGGTGGGATCGAGATGCGGGAGAGTGAGGGGGTGGAGGGGGGATCCGGCCGTTATGGGGGCGTCCTCTTTGCCGTCTGCTAGCAGACGGCAAAGAGGGGGTGGACCGGGGGGGTGGGGACCCGCCGTGGCCGTTAGGGGGGCATCCTCTTTGCCGTCCGCTAGCGGACGTCAAAGAGAGGAGAGGTAGACGGCAAAGCTGTACCCGACGGCAACGAGGCTGTCCTCTGAACCCACGGTGCGGTGGGGCCCGCCCATGACCGTTGCCGTCTGCCTGCCCCATCTTTGCAAACAGGACCTTTGTCGTCTGCCTTACATTTGCCGTCTGTTTTCGGCACGCTGATGGCAAAGGTCTTCTTTGCCGTCTGCCAGTAGACCGCAAAGACATGGTAGACGACAAATGATCTGATTCTAGTAGTGCCTAGGGGCCCCTACACTATGGATGTCAATAAGGGACGGAACATACCGCATATTGGAGGAGATGAATGGGGTTGTTTCATCGTCCGGATGCATCTCACTGAGCGTGAATTGATCAGCTTCTCCTTCAGAAGACAAACTCCAAGGCTGGATGTTATCTATCTCAACTATGAGGAAGAAGATGACGACCCACTTGATGACGCCCTCTTTTCCCAAAGAATGAACAGGCTGAGCGAGGATGAAATGGACATGCTCTTGGAAAAAACTTCCGCCACCTGATGCTTACGTCGGGATGCCATTCGTGACCCGCCTGACACGAACGATGGTTAACTGCCATGTCATGGTATGTTACTTATTAGTGTAGTAATTTGATGATATGCTTAGTGTGTAGAATTCTATGATATGCTTAGTGTGTTGATATGCTTATAGTACAGTAATGTGATATGCTTTGTACATTGTTGTGATGATATGCTTAGAGTATAGTAATGTGATATGCTTTTGTAATGTGATGTATTGATTATAGTGTAGTAATGTGATGATATGCTTAGTATAGAATTTGATGATATGCTTAGTGTATAATTTGATGATATGCTTAGTATATTAATGTGATGATATGCTTATAGTACTGTAGTAATGTGACATGATCATATCATGTTTTTTTCTTCAGAAATTACCTAAGAGCCTATGTGTGAGCTATGGCATTGAGCCGGATGAAGCAGGCATTGCTGGACTACGCCTTACCACAAGGGGCTTCGTCACCACCTGTGCTTACGCAGTGGACATGGACGGTCACACTATCTTCAGTGCGGCTGGGTCGAGCAACTTCCTCGCTGTCAAGAAACTCCGGGTTGGACATGCTGTCTTAGTCACTATCAGGAACACCCCATGCCATGACTTTTGGATGATGATCGTCATCGACCTCCTTTAGCTATGCTAATTAGTTTGCTCGCGCGAAATGAACTATTTATTAAGTTTTCTATGTCTAGTTTCCTCGTGTTTGTGAGGATTGTCATTTACCAAATAGCTACTTAATAGCTCTAGCTAGTACTGCTTGTGAGATTGGTACATACTATTAACTAGAATGCATTGTTCTATTAATCTAGTTCCTGGCGTGCAATGGTAAATGATGCTGGGTTTTTTGGCTGCACGAAATGTTCCTGGCATGCAATATACATTGCACGCCGCTAGGTGAGTGATTATAGTGGTGGTGTTGTCGACGTGGCATGCCATCAGCACGAAGAATACCACTGATGTGGGACCCAATGCCACCATTATTTTTTAACAATGGCGCCATATTGGTGGCGTCGGTCTACCACGCCAGCAATGCCTTTTTTGCCACGCCATAGGTAGGCTTTTCTACACAAGTGCCCCTGCAGCAGGGTGCCGAAAAGACTCCAGATGGGTTTTTCTTCTATACAGAGAGTTGCGGTGGCGGAGCGGAAGTTCTAGGTTTATTTCTGAGGGTTTCAGTATATGTAGGATTTTTTGGCATTGGAATCACGCTAAACAGAGCCACGAGGGGCCCACAGGATATTAGGGCGCGCCAAGGGGGTGGGTGTGCCATGTTGGCTTGTGGCCATCAGGTGGCCCCCCTCCGGTGGTTCTTCACTCCGGTATTTCTCATATTGTCCAAAAAAAACCATCAAAAAGTTTTGGGCGATTCCGAGAACTTTTATTTTCTGCATAAAAATAACACCATGATAATTCTGCTGAAAACATCATTAGTCTGTTTGGTTAGTTCTAATTAAATCATATAAAATGCATCAAAACCATATAAACGTATTTTAAACATAGGTAAATAGGGCATGAATACTTCATAAATTATCGATACATTGGAGACGTATCAGGAGCAAGCTTGTTATCCCACAAAAGAATCTCAAGGCAAGATGATAATTACCATGGATACAGCTACTATCTTTACTATGCTAGTTGTTTTGTTGTTGTCGCTATGTCTTGTTACCTACCACTTGTTTGTGAAGCTTCCCAACATGCCATGATAAGCCTCTAACCCTCCACATCCTAGCAAACCGTTGTTGGGCTAAGTTACCACTTGCTCAGCCCCTCTTATTGTGTTGCTAGTTGTAGGTGCAGGTGGATCCATGTGATAAGATGGATATCTTTGGATATCACATAGTATTCTTGCTATCTAATTTAATGCATCTTTACATTGGTAAAGGGTAGAAGGCTTGGCCTCTTGCTTGGTGTTTTGTTCCACTCTTGTCGCCTTAGTTTTTGAGTACCGGTGTTATGTTCCATATTGAGCGCTCCTAACATGCTTGGGGTTGTTACGGGGACCCCCTTGATTTTTGTTTTGGGATAATACTCTTCCGGCAAGGCCCAACATTGGTACTATTTGCTTAATAAGAACTGAAACTTGCATAGGGCATGATCAACCCATGGATCTTTAATCAACAAACCGGGCTAGTGCTCCTCATGAGTGTTTGTCCAAAATAGAGCCACTCACGGTTCAACCCGAGGCAACTTGGGTGTTTAATTTGGCCACCGTACGTATTGCTCATCTGGTAGTACCCTCAGAACGAGATACATCGGCTCCTATCGGGATCTGGCATGCCGGGCGGTCTTGCTGGATTGTGTTTTACCTTTAACGAACGTCCTGTGCACCAGGATTCCGAGGATACTGCGGGCTATCCCGCGGTTGAGGTTTTTCATCGCAGCTTGTGGCCAGTTTGTGATGGATGAGTTGGAGCTCCCCTGTAGGGTTTAACTCGGTAATAGAAAACTTGAAGTAAATCCATTAAAAATACACGAACTGTGTGTGTAACCGTGATCGTCTCTTTTTGAGAGAGTTCGGGAAGATAACACGCTGGGATTATGCTTGATCATAAGTGGGTGTTCAGGATCACTACTTGATCATAACTAGAGAACGATAGTCATGCGTAGATTCCTCATCTTATTCTTGTACTCGTAAGTTAGCCAATTAAACTGATTAGTGATAACCCACAAGTATAGGGGATCGTAACAATATTTGAGGGAAGTATTTTACCTAAATTTGTTGATTCGACACACGGCGAGCCAAAGAATATTTATTGGTCTTAGTAGTTGAGTTGTCAATTGAACCACACCTGGTATATCCTTCTATAGCAAAAGTATAATAGAAAAGTAAAATAGTAATAGTAATAGTGATAGTAGTAGTAGCAGTTTTGCTGTAGTTGAAATAGTCTTGAGTTCAGATCTGAAATCATGGCACTCGGGCCCTAGTGACAAGCATTAAGCACAGCAAAGTCATAGTAACATCAATCTCAGAACATAGTGGATACTAGGGATCAAGCCCTATAAAAATAACTCGATTACATGATCAATATCATCCACACCCATCACGGTCCAGCAAGACTACACAGGAATTACTCAATCCCGGTGGCGAGCATCATGGAATTGTTGATGGAGAGGGGTTGGTGATGACGACGGCGACGATCTCCACTCTTCGGAGCCCCAAATGTACTCCAGATCATCCCTCCCGAGGAAGAACAGGAGGTGGCGGTGGCTCCATCTCATAAAACGCAGTGAAATCTTCTCTCTGTTTTTTTCTCCATAGATGTGAATTTATAGGACTATAATTAGTGTCGGGGGAGCCACGTGGGCCCCACAAGCTAACAGGGCCCGCCCATGGGGGTGGACGCGACCTGTTGGCTTGTGGCCTACAAGCTGCCCCTCTTTGGCAGGTCTTCGCTCCATAATTCTTCGTATATTCCATAAATAATTCACAAAAAGTTACGTCTGATTCCGAGGACTTTTATTTCTGCATGAAAATAACACCACGGTAGATCTGCTGAAAACAGCATCAATCCGGGTTAGTTTCACTCAAATCATGAAAACTAGAGTCCAAAACAAGAGCAAAAGTGTTTGGAAAAGTAGATACTTTTGAGACGTATCAACTCCCCAAGCTTACCTCATTGCTTGTCCTCAAGAAATTCAGTTGATAAACTAAAAGTGATAAAGAAAACTTCTACAAACTCTTTTGTTCTCGTTGTTATACAAATGCTTAGCTAGTGTTCAGGTTTTCATCATAAATCATAAATAACCATATCGATGATAACACTTAGCTATTATATTCACTCCTGACAAGAACATAACCAACTAGCGAACAATAATAAATATCTCACAAGCCAACAATTTGTCAAAATAATCATGATATAATATGATGACATGGTATCTCGCTAGCCCTTTCTGAGATCGCAAAACCTAAATGCAGAGCACCTCTGAGGTTCAAGCAGCGACTAAACATAATAATTCAGGTTAGAAAAGATCTAGTCATGCTCACATCCAATATTAAATACACCCAATGTATAAAAATTATAATAGCGCTCTCCGGTCTGGTGCTTTTAGTAAGAGGATGATGACTCAGAAATAACATTAAAGTAAATAGAAAGGCATGCCCTTCGTAAAGGGAAGCATTGATTCACAGAGGTGCCAGAGCTCATGTTTTCAAACAGAGTTGAGATTGTAATTTTGGGTGGTGTGCTTTTCCTGTCAACGTCACTACAAAGGATTTCAATATCTTCCATGCTAAACACATTATTGGCGGTTCCCGAGCGGAATTGTAAAGTTTACTCCCATTCACTATACATAGACAAGCCATGGCTGACTGAATCCACGGATGTCCTCCAACATTTCAACTGTACCGGGAGTTTTGTTTAATTATTTTTGATTTTGTAGGACAGGGCAACCTTTTTTTACCAGCCTGTCTCATACAATGACAGGCGATAAACGCCCATCTTGAGAATAACCCACTTAGCATAGAAGATACAGACCGCCCCATCGCTCCTTGAGCGGCACAAGCACACAAAACAGATCTTTATTTGAATGTTTAGTGGTGGCACATGCAAATTTACGTGGAACGGTAGGGTAATACTGTATATAGGTAGATATCATGTACTCATATGGAACAACTTGGGTTTTAGGATTTTGGATGCAAAGCAGTATTCCCGCTTAGTACAAGTGAAGGCTAGCAAAAGATTGAGAAGCGACCAGCTAGAGAGCGAAAATGGTCATAATCATGCATTGAAAATAATTAACATTGAACACCAGCATGAGTAGGATATAAACACTCTGAATTTAAACATCATGAAAGCTGCATTGGTTTTGGATCAACTACATGTTTGCACATGGGCCAAGTCAAACCGCTCGAATTACTCAGAGGAGGATACCATACTATCATACCACATCACAACCATTTTAATGCATGTTGACACATAAGGTAGATCAGTATCCACTCCTAGCTATTTCTGCATGGCATGAGCAACTATAATCTCTAATTGTCATCACAAACATGTTTACTCATGATATACTGAATCAAGATCGAACGAGCTAAACATATTTACATAAACGGAAAACAAGAAGAGTTCATACCAGCTTCCTTTACCACGATCACTTCATCATATATCGTCAGTATTACCTTTCACTTGCACGACTGAATGAGGTGATAATAATAATAGTGCAAGTGTGTTGTTGACTGAGCTGGAATCTGCGAACAATTTATACAAAGGAGAAGACAAGGTAACATTAATGCATATGAGAGCCACTCAACATTTTCATTGTGGTATTCTCCTTTCACTGACTTAACAAAATGAAAATAAATTTAGAGAAACACACTTGAATATTTTCGGAGTTTTTTGTTTTATCGTAGAAAGCAAACAAGCAAAGGAAAAACAAAAATGAGAAAAACAATTTACACGGGAAAGCTCCCAACATGCAAAGGATATCTTTTTGGGTTTTCTTTTAAAACTACAAACTAATTAAATAAGAAAGAAAACCCGAAAAGAAGCAAGAAATATTTTTGGATTTTCAAAGTTTTTCAAACACACAAGAAGAAAGCGGAAAATTAATACTAACATGGATATACAGTGAAAGATGATGAACACCGACAACTGATATGAAGTGTGAACATGAATATAAGGTCGGTGAGAAATACGTACTCCCCCAAGCTTAGGCTTTTGGCCAAGATTGGTGATCACCATCGGAATAACCATCGGGTCCTGGGAAGTAATTAGGCTGAGGCACGTGAGCGTCCCATGCCTGGGCAGCTGCCTCCGCCTCAGCCAACTCATTCCGGTAGTTGATTATATCCACTAGCATGATGACAAATTCATGTCTGGCATGATAGTCAAACAAAGAAGGTGCATGCAACACAATAACATCACGAGTCGTCTCGCTGTATACTACGTTATAGCGAATGTGGTGTGGAGGCTTAGGCTCATCAGTAAACTTTTGATCTATCATAGATTGGTGATCAAGATAAACTTTAGGCAATAAGTAATCAGTGGGGCATATGTTGATATTTAAACATTTTGCTAAGCGAGTAGCATAAATACGACCATGAATCTTGCCCCTGGTTCGGTTAAAATGCAAGAAGCGTGCGACAATAGCTCCTAAGCTGTAAGTGTTATCGCCATCTAGTTCAGGATGCAAAATAGCAAGGGTGTAGGCACTGAGACCGCCACCCTGACCCATAGCAGTTAAACATTTCCTTATGAATAAAGCAAAGTAATGCACGGCAGGAAAATATAAACTGGTGGCCCTGGCATTTGATACGCCCCTAGTTTCTCCCACAGTTAAAGAAAGGAGGAAATCCTCAAACTCCTCTGGTTTAGGGTCACGATTTCTCCGTCTGAAGGAATCAAGCATATTTCGCTGAATTCAGACAGTGGTAATTCATAATGTTCTGCATATAAATCGAAGCGCACTATGGGATCATTCGGCCTATTTATGAAAGAAAATTTACATAAAGGAATTTGTAAGGAGATAGTATTGATCACACTCTTCTGCGAGGAAGTTGGTCAGCCCGGCACTTGCAATGAATTTCATAAACTCTTGGCGAAAACTCGCTTCGCTCATGAAAGGTGTAGGTGGCCATTCACACAGCCTAACCTCCGCGTTGCGAGCTATGTTGATGTCTTGGTCCTGGGTCCTCCCATCATCTCCTTTGGAACTCCGGCTAGAAGAGCCCCTCCTAAGAAAGTTCATTTTCCTATGATAAATTTCTGAAATTTTTTAGGCCACAAAATCATGTCAATAAAACTTTGCAAGATTGGTAGCAACTACTCATATAGGTACCTAGAGGCCATATCAAGCATTCATACTACTTGGAACTGAAAGAATTCAACATGCAAGCTCATTTTCAGCAGCACCAAGTACAACAAAATACGCAAAATATAAACCACTAATTGGAGCAATGGAGGAGTTACATACCAAGGAGCAATTCCCCAAACCAGTTTCGGAAACGGAGTTCCGAGCAAAGAGATCAAAAATCTCAGGTTTGGGGTGCAAGAACACGAGAGAGAGAGAGAGACTATGAATATTGCTGGAGGTAAGAGAAGGCATGGGTTGAAGGGATAAGGCAGGGGGGCCCTGTGGACCTCACAAGCTAGCATGGCGCACCCTGTTGGCTTGTGGCCCACAAGTGCACCCGCTGATGTCTATTCAGCCCCAATTTTTCTGAAATATTCCAAAAAAATCATGTTAAAATTTTGTGACAATCTAAGACTTTTTATTTCTGGGTCATTTTTATTGCACGGGAAATTCAGAAAACCGGGATCTCATGGCATTTTATTTTGTTTAACTAAAAATAATAGAGAATAAGCTAAAGATACAGAGAGTTGCACTTACTAAATTCATCAACCCCGTGTCTTTCAAAAAGGATGCATTAATAAGGTTGATCAAGTCTTATTCATAACCATTTCCGATTGACATGAAACCGAATAATTTTCTAGCACTAAGTTACCTCAATGGGAATTTGCATATCCCCAACAATAAGAATATCATATTTCTTCTTGACGGTAGGGAGAGGAAATTTAAACCCTCCAATAGTGACTGTGCCAATTGGCTCAAAGGTATTAATATTGTTCACCGAAGATTGCTTCTTCAGAAAGTGCACCGTATGTTCCTTACCATTGACATGAAAAGTAACCTTGCTCTTGTTGGAATCAATAACAGCCCCTGCAGTATTTAAAAAGGGTCTACCAAGGATAATCGACATGTTGTCGTCCTCGGGCATCTCAAGAATAACAAAGTTGTTCAAGATAGTAACGTTTGCAACCACAACAGGAACATCCTCACAAATTCCAATAGGTATATCAGTGGATTTATCAGTCGTTTGCAAAGATATCTCAATAGGTGTAAGCTTATTCAAATCAAGTATTTTACATAAAGAGAAAGGCATAACACTAACACTGGCTCCTAGATCACTTAAAGCAGTTTTAGCATAATTTCTTTTAATGGAACAAGGTATTGTGGGTATACCCATGTCTCCCAACTTTTTAGGCACTCCACCTTCAAAATTACAATTAGCAAGCATGGTGACAATTTCAGTTTCAGGTATCTTTCTTTTCTTGGTAATAATATCCTTCATATATTTAGCATATGGAGGCATCTTTAAAATATCAGTCAAGCGAGTGCGCAGAAAGACATGTCTAATCATTTCAGCAAAGCGTTCAAACTCTTCCTCATCCTTACTTTTAGAAGGCTTACGATGGAATGGCATGGGTTTATGAACCCATGGATCTCATTCTTTATCGTGTTTCCTAGCAATAAAGTCTTTCTTTTCATAGCGTTTATTTTTAGGATGTGGGTTATCAAGATTTTTAGCAAGTTCTATTTCCACATCATTTTCAGGTTCTTTATTTCAATCTGGTTGAGCATCTATGTGAGCATCATTTTCATTATCACTAGGTGAATGTTCAATACTAGATTGTGTCTCAACATCAGAAATAGAAACATCATTTCGATTCAAAGTAGGTTTTTCTATAATAGGTTGACTAGAAGCATGCATAGTCCTAAATTTTTTTCTTTTCTTTTTCTTCCTAGGTGGACTAGGTGCATCATCATTAATTCTCTGAGAATCCTGTTCAATTCTTTTAGGGAGGCCTTCAGGATTAAGGGGTTCCTGGGTCATTCTACCTCCTCTAGTCAATACTCTAACAACATAATCATTCATGTTATCCTTTAATTCAGGAAGCAAATCATTTTGTGACTTAGCAACTTGGTCTGGTTGGGTATGAACCATAGAATCATGTTTACTTAGACCTTTAACATCATTAGAAATTCTATAAATCAAGTCACTTAAGCGATCTATCATCATGGCATTGCGTCTTAATTGATCTTTGACGCAGTTGTTGAAATGTTCTTGCTTAGCAATATAATTATCAAATTCATCCATGCATTGACTAGGAGTCCTAGTATAAAGTATATCACTTTCATTAAAGGCACGGAGAGAATTTACCTCTACTACCGTTGTCGGGTTGTCAAGTCCATGTATTTCTTCGATAGGTGGTAAATTCTTGATATCTTCAGTTTTAATACATTTTTCTTTCATAGATCTCTTTGTTTCTTGCATATCTACAGGACTGAGGAATAGAATACATCTCTCTGTTGAATAGGTTCCCACGGTGGGTTAGGAAGTGTCCAATCATCAACATTTTACAATATGTTATTCAATAATTCTTCAACTTGTCCAATAGTCCGTTCCTTGAAATCACAACCAGCACAACTATCTAGGTAGTCCTTAGAAGCATCAGTTAGTCTATTATAAAAGATATCAATTATTTCATTTTTCTTAAGAGGATGATCTGGCAAAGCTCTAAGTAACTGGAGAAGGCTCCCCCAAGCTTGAGGGAGATTCTCTTCTTCAATTTGCACAAAGTTAAATATTTTCTGTAAGGCAGCTTGTTTTTTATGAGCAAGAAATATATTTTTAGAGAAGTAATATATCATATCCTAGGGGCTACGCACAAAACTAAGAGCAAGAGTGAGGAACCATTCCTTAGCATCGCCTTTTAGCGAGAAAGGAAAAAAGCTTAACGATAGAGTAATAACACATCTTTTCCTCAGTAGTAAACAAAGTGGCAATATCATTCAATTTAGTAAGGTGTCCCAGAACAGTCTCAGTTTCATAGCCATAGAAAGGATCAGATTCTACTATAGTAATTAACTCAGGATCAACAGAGAACTCATAATCCTTATTTGTAACACAAATGGGAGAAGTTGCAAATTTAGGATCATGTTTCATTTTCTCCATCATAGATTTTTCTTTCAGTATGCATAGTAGTTTCTTCAAATCAACCCTATCATTACAAGCAAGAAAGTCTCTAGCTATTTCTCCATCCATAACATAACCCTCAGGTACATCAGGCAATTCATATATATTAGGAGAGCTAGGTGTAATAGGTGATTCAAATTGTTCAGCAATTTCAGCATTCTCAAGTTCTCTAGCTTTAGCAATATGAGCATCAAGTAATTCATTCAGTGGCACACTTTCAGATTCATCAAGTATAGCAATAGTATCATCATTAATTTCAGAAGTAGCCTCATCAAGTACTTGCTACATATCAGAACAAGTATCAAGTGGTGGTTTCATAATTCAATTCAAAATAGTAGATGAAGCAAAAGCAGAGCTACATGGCAGTTCCTTACCTCCTCTCGTACGAGAGGGGACGATCTTGGTTTTAGCGTCTTTCAGATTACTCATATTGACAATAGGACAACCTTGGTGAACACAATAAATAGAGCTATGCTCGCCGGCAACGGCGCCAAAAAACAGTCTTGATAACCCACAAGTATAGGGGATCGTAACAGTTATCGAGGGAAGTATTTTACCCAAATTTGTTTATTCGACACAAGGGGAGCCAAAGAATATTTATTGGTCTTAGTAGTTGAGTTGTCAATTCAACCACATCTGGTGTATCCTTCTATAGAAAAAGTTTAGTAGCAAAGCAAAATAGTAATAGTAATAGTAACAGTAGCAGTAATAGTTTTGTAGTAGTTGAAACAATAGCATCAACAATAGTAACTTAGCAAGATTCAGTATGTTAAAAGTGTAGGCCATGGATCAGCGATGGATAGATATGGAGGACATTCATCATGTAACAGTTACACACTTGAGCGACATAGAACTAGCTCCAATTCATCAATATAATGTAGGCATGTATTCCGTATATAGTCATACGTGCTTGGAAAAAGAACTTGCATGACATCTTTTGTCGTACCCTCCTGTGGCAGCGGGGTCCATAAGGAAACAAAGGGACAATAAGGCCTCCTCTTAATAGAGAACCGGAACAAAGCATTAACACTTAGTGAGTACATGAACTCCTCAAACTACGGCAATCACCGGAAAGAATCCCAATTATTGTCACCTTGGGTATGCGGATCATGACACATAATAGGTACATACAACTTGGAAGTTAGGATCTAAAACACTCTGATATTCATGAAAACATAATAAATTCATATCTGAAATCATGGCACGTGGGCCCTAGTGACAAGCGTCAAGCATAGCAAAGTCATAGCAACTTAAATCTCATAACATAGTGTATACTAGGGATCAAGCCCTATCAAAATAGCTCGATTACATGATCAATCTCATCCACACCCATCACTATCCAGCAAGCCTACAAAGGAATTAATCACTCCCGGTGGTGAGCATCATGGAATTGTTGATGGAGAAGGTTTGGTGATGACGACGGCGACGATCTCCACTCTCTGGAGCCCCAAACAGAATCCAGATCAACCCTCCCGATGAAGAACAGGAGGTAGCGGTGGCTCCATCTCATAAAACATGATGAAATCTTCTCTCTGATTTTTTTCTCCGTTGATGTGAATTTATAGGACTAGAATTAGGGTTGGGGGAGCCACGTGGGCTCCACAAGCTAACACGGCACGCCCAAGGGGGGTGGGTGCGCCCTGTTGGCTAGTTGCCTACAGGGTGCCCCCTGTGGCAGGTCTTCGCTCCATAATTCTTCATATATTCCAGAAATAATTCATTATCAGAGACTAGGATCTGCGTCCAAGAAACTTCTCCAAGAACTAGGGTTCAAACACTGGTGGGCTTTGCTTGGCAACCTAAGACCCAATGACAGCTACGGCAAGATCGACGACGAGCTCACTCACTCACATCGGACACGACGGGGACGCGTGAGCTATCCAGGTTCGGGCCACCATGCAGTGTAATACCCTACTCCTGCTTGTGTTGGATTGCTCTATAATGGAGAGCTCGTGGCTCGAGGTACACGAGGTGTGGGGGGAAATTGTTCCATCCCCTTACATGGAAGCGACCCTATCCCTCTTGTAATGCCTTGGTCCTCTTCCCCGAAAATATGAGCGGGAAAGGGTGGCGATAGGGCGGCAATTCAAAAGGGGATAGGCACCCAGACTTATCATGACTAAACGCGGTCTCCACCTGATAAAGTGGTCATCCTGACGCGCTTATGGGCTCGGCGATGACCTCCGTACCAGCGCACCGATCCATCCTGATCTCGTTGCTCCAAAGGGGAAATGCCTTGGGACTTGCTTTGGGGAAGGCAGACGCCACAACTCCCTTATCACCAAAATGGAAACTGGCTATGGTGATGCTCCGCTGTCCTTATCCTGACACCGGGTCATCATCCACGTGATGGGCGCGGAGCCCCGTGGCTGGCGCCGTACGACCTGCCTTGTGAGGCGGCCTCGCGAGGCGATCTGGTGCTTGGCGGCCTCGGCAAGACCTGACCTGGCAGCGAGGGGCCTCGCGAGGCTTGCCCCTCAGGAGGCGGCTCCCTGCGGGGAGGCTGAGGCAAGGCAATATTCCATGGGCCGGCCCAAGCGTCGTCCTCAAGGCCAGCGGGAGATGGGTCGTGGTACCTTTGTTCCCACTTGGCCGACAATAGCCCCTGGGACCTTGGCGCGCACATTTCGTGAGTTACGGACGAAATGATGAGGGGGCCATTGAGCTGTTGGGCCCAGACATGGCGCGTGGAGGTTTTAACGGGGTGGGACGCCCCCACTCACCACGGCGCCTCGGAACCTCCATCCTGTCGATAAACCCTTCCAGCGCAGGGCGCAGCCACATCATTGCTCTGCCATCCCCATCTCGGCCTTCGTCCCAAGCGTGAGCAGCTCCTCTGTTCCTTCTTTTTCCACTTTCCATTCTCTCCACCACCATGGCCCCAGGAAAGAAAGGGAAGAAGAAAGTCGCCAACCTGGGGCCGCCGGTCCCGCCAGGGCCGGGGCTCGCACTTCTGAAATTTGTGATCCTCAATGACGAATGCCTATACAAGGTGCGGCCGATGACAGTAGGCGGCCGCTACGGGAACTCGGCGACGAAGATCTAGCCGGCATCGCGCCCTGTGGCTCAGCATGGGGGCACGATGTTCCCATTCTCCCTCCACTCCATATTCGCAGGGTTGGTGCCTCCCTTCTCTGATTTCTTCAACGCCTGCGAGGCTCTCCTGGGGTTGATGCCGTCCGTGGCGAACCAGTGTTTGTCCTACGTGTCATTCCACATGGCCGCGGGCACGCGCGCACATCATCGACATGCGGCTTCCCGAGGAGGTGGAAGGCTTCAGGGAGCGCTGGGTCTACATGGAAGCGCGCCAGTACAACCCCCTTCTTGAAATCCCAAAGACGCCAGCGGTACACAGCTCCGGGTTGGGGCGCGCTGTTGGGGATATACCCCACGGGTATGACCTGCCCAACATGTGACCCGGAACTGTTAGGCGGCCCATGAGGAAGATTCCTACCAGAATCATAAGGCACAAAAGGCGGCTTGTATTAAGGCCAGCTCATGGGGTGTCGCGTGGCGGGCCGGCTCATGAGAGAAGATAGGAATATTCCTTTACATGAGAAACAAGATGAGTAGGTAGAATTAGGTTGAGTCACGGGTTCTACTTCGACCCGGATTACATTGTACTCTCGGGGCCTCGACCTGTATATAAAGGAGAGCCCCCGAGGTAGAAAGATTAAGTAAAAAAAACCTCGAGAGCTAGGTTAGCGATTCCGCACCCTTATAATCGAGATCGTCATCAATATACACAAAGCAGGATGTAGCTTTGACCTCCATCATAGAGGCCGAACCTGAGTAAACCCTTGTCTCTCGTTCCCGATCAACCCCATTCAAGTCGCCACCTAGTTGCGATGGCCTCACACCTAAGTTCTCTCACGAGGACATCCATCGTGACAAAACCATGACAATTGGTGCCCACCATTGGGTGCTCGCATGGTGGAGTCGATTTCTTGGAGGGAGCCGTTCCAGGGTTCGGGAGATACGTGGTTGGCTTGATGACCAAAAGCCGCCGTGGTAAGCTCTACATCGACGATTCAGGCTGGGGCCCCGAGGCCAACTCAATCGAGTACGGGAATCGGGTCCCCTTTTGGAAGATCCACGTCTTCATCGGCAAGATTGGTACAACAGGACCCGAGCCGGACATCTGCACAGACATCATCGAGAAGGCTCGGCGCGCTCAACTCGGCCGGCGTCAAGCCGTTCGACGCCGTGTCTTCGTCGGCTTTACTCCGGGACTCGATCGCGCAGATGGAGCGGCAGTCAACGGAGACACTCCCGTCAACTCCTATGGCAAGTCTTCCATGGGGGACACAGAGTCGATCTGTCCACTTTTCGATGACAGGCTCGGAGGCCACTCAGGAGACGAGTCCACTAGGGAATCCCGTGAGTCGTTGCGCCAAGTCTCCGTTTTCATAGCCGGAGCGGCGGCGGCTCATGTCATGGTTGCGGGCGGAGTGACAACCGGGGCTGTCTGAGTCCCTGGAACGGTCGGGTCGAGCAAATCCCCTGCTCAAGCCATGGCTGATCTGATGGCGGAGATGATGAAGCTACTGGAGACGCCAATAACCATGGAAAATCAGGAGGAACGCAATGCGATGCTAACCACACTCCACGGACAGATGGCCAAGATCCAGGAGGAGATCGACGCCGAGAACGCTTGCATGGCGGAATTACGGACTCAAATCCACGATGAGGCAGAACGCTTGAAAGCGGAAGCATGGAGGCTAGGCCTTCATCAAAACGCCTCCGATGCGGTCCATCTGAGGAGGCACTAGAGCCGGCTTCCCCTCAACCTGGAACCTCAACGCTTGTTTGAAATGCGCCAGCCCACTCCGGCGGCTGGCCAACAACATCCGAACAAGCCACACGCGTCGCCACATTAGACGCCGGCTCAATCGCCACCTCAACAGTTCCAGACTCCTCCGGGTCATTATTCTAACCCCGTGGACAATATATTGGCAGCAACTCTCAACTTGGAGGCACTTCCCATCCAAGGTAAATTCCTGGTCGAGGTGGAGGCCAGAAACGCAATCGAAATGTTGAAGACCGCGGTGACCCAACATGCGCAGTACTCTTACATCCGTGATCGGATGCACTCGACGCCATACGCGAGCCATAGCAAGACCTAGCACGTGGAATCCCCGGCAGTCTCCAATAGCAGGCGTAGGCAGCGTGCCCATAACTCTCCTGTTCGGCCGGCCTTGTCAGATGCAAAGGCGGTGGTCGACGCGGCTCGGGCCATGCGACAAGCAGAGGCTGAGGCAGCGGACGCAAGGGCGGGTCAGCAACCTCCCTCCAATCCCCAGCAAGCAACCATGGGGGCTGGAGTCAATAGCAGGACGATCGGGATCCCTTGCTTATCCCCGGCCCTCCGTAGTGATCGTATGCCTAAGGATTTTAAAGGGCCTCGCAAAGTACCCAATTATACAGCAGACTTCGAGCCAGCAGCATGGATCGAAAGCTACGAGTTAGCCATGGGTATGCTTGACATCAGCGATGCTGTGTGCGCAAAATACTTGACATGCTGGAAGGGCCGGCTCGAACGTGGTTGAAGAATCTACCACCCAATACCATCAATACTTGGGCAGAGCTGAAGGAATGTTTTATCAAGAATTTTCAAGGAAATTGTAAACGCCCAATGATAATTGTGGACCTTCAGCATTGCATCTAGCGCACAGACGAGTCCCATTGGACCCGCCGGGTTGCGGAAATTATCCACTCTTCGAATAGCATCATTGCTGCTCAAGCCGTCTTAATTCTGGAAAAGAATTGCCAATTCCAGCCACTCGTTCAGAAGCTTGGGTGTCTGAAGCGAAAGGTCCAAGATATGGGAGATTTGATGGACGTTCTCACCAGGTATGCTGAATCTGACAGCACAAAGGATCCCCTCTCTGATGAAGATAAAACTGGCACTAATAAAAAAACTGATGGGGGCAGGGGTCATCAGCAAAACCATGGTCACAATGGAAATCAAGGCAACAATGGTAAACGGAAGCAGACGGAGGATGGGTCAGATTTTGTCGCCAATACCAATGCTAATTTCAAGAATCAACGTAGGAATAACCGCCCTGATGGATCTTACCATGGGAATAAGCCACGCAATTATGATGAGGCCCTCAAAGCCCCTTGTCCCGAGCATAGTCTCCCAGACAAGCCGGCCACTCACTCGTGGGAAAATTGCTACATCATGCTGGAATTCCGCAACCAAGCCTTCTAGATTCATCAAGGAGGCAATGGTGGTGGACATATGGGTCAGCCTGGCCCGGGCCGGTCACATGGCGGCTCATCTGGTGTTTTTTTAGGATCAGATTTTCATGGCCAAGGCGGCACAGGAGTTGGTTTTCCACATGGAAACAACAACAATGGGCAATGCTCGGGTTCAGTTAATCAACAACACAACAATCAAGCCTGGTTTCAGAGCAACCCAAAGCAGTTGAACAATGGGCACTATCATGTGTTCACTACCAGCACCTGTAGACGTGATCGAAAGCTGAAGCATCGGGTTGTACACATGGTCGAGCCAGCTGTGCCAAGGTATCTAAATTGATCTGAGCAATCAATTACTTGGAGCAGGGAAGATAATCCTTCCCAGGTTGACAACCCAGTTGGTCTGGCTTTAGTAGTGGCACCTCAAGTTGGTGGTTATACTCTATCCAAGGTCCTCATGGATGGGGGTAGCAGCATCAATATCTTATATTATGAGTCCTTCCGGTGAATGAATCTTTCTGAGAGTAAGTTGCAGCCTTCAACCACGGTGTTTCACGGGATCGTTCCCATAAAATCAGCCTATCCAATTGGGCGGGTCAAACTCGATGTTGCTTTCGGCTCAGAATATAATTATAGATGTGAGTCCCTAACCTTTGAAGTGGTAAAGATCAAAAGCCCTTATCTAGCCCTTTTCGGACGTCCGGCTTACGCTCGGTTTATGGCCCGACCCTGCTACATTTATCTCAAACTCAAGATGCCCGGCCCAAATGGCACCATTACTGTGGATGGAAGCCGGAAAATGGATTAGGAGTGTGAGGAAGGGTATGCATCTTATGTTGAGTCTGCGTGTGCCGCAGAGGAATTGAAGTTTCACACAGCCAATGTTGACCCGGCGGACATGACCCCCCTCAAGAACCCCACCATAGATTGGGAGTCTCCAATGAAATTCAAGCCGTCCGAAGACACGAAGCAAATTGACTTTACCCCGGGCGACTCATCTCAACAGTTCACCATTGGGACAAGCCTTGATCCCAAATAGGAAAGCACGATCATCGAGTTCACCCGTGAGAATCGGGACATCTTCGCATGGAAACCTTCTGACATGCCTGGAGTACCAAGAGAACTTGCTGAGCACCACCTTAATGTGCATCCAAAGATGAAACTAGTCAGGCAATACGTCTATCGTTTTAACAAGGAGCGACGCAAGGCTATTAGAGAAGTGGTGGCCCGGCTCCAAGTTGCCGGGTTCATCGTGGAATTTTTTGACCCTGAGTGGTTGGCAAATCCTGTGCTTGTTCTGAGGAAGAATGGAACTTGGCGTATGTGTGTTGATTACACATATCTCAACAAATCCTGCCCCAAGGATCCTTTTGCTCTTCCCCGCATCGATCAGATCACTGATTCCACGGCTGGATGTGAGCGTTTATGTTTCTTGGATGCATACTCCGGCTATCATCAGATTAAGATGGTCATTGAGGACCAAGAGGAGACAGATTTCATCACTCCCTTTGGCACTTTCTGCTATGTCTCTATGCCTTTTGTGCTTAAGAGCGCGGGGGCTACTTATCAACGCTGCGTTCAGAACTGCCTCCATCCACAGATTGGACGCAATGTTCATGCCTATGTTGATGATATCATGGTAAAATCTCAGAAAAAGGAAACACTTTTGGGTGACCTCAAGGAGACATTTGATAATCTTCGGGTGTACAAGATGAAGCTCAACCCGGCCAAGTGTCTTTTTGGTGTTCCTGCAGGTAAATTACTAGGAATTCTGGTCTCTGAGCGTGGCATTGAAGCTAGCCCAGATAAGATCAAAGCAGTGACATCGCTTGCTAAGCCGGCCAATATCAATCAAGTTTAGAGCATGGCTAGTCGCATCGCAGTGTTAAGCCGGTTTATAAGTCGCTTGGGAGAAAAGGAGATTCTTCTCTATCAACTGTTGAAAAAGACAGACGATTTCGTCTAGACCGATGCAGCCAATGAAGCCTTTGAGGCGCTTAAAAGATAGTTGGCTGAGCCGCCCGTCCTAGCCGCCCCGACTGACAAAGAGCCTTTGCTCCTGTACATTGATGCCAACTCCAAAGCTGTAAGTGTTGCAGTTGTCATTGAGTGCAAACAGGCAGGAAAGGAATACCCAGTACAGCGACCTGTTTATTTTTTTCAGTGAAGTTCTGACTCTGTACAAACAGCGGTATCCGCATTGGCAAAAGTTAGTCTTTGGCGTTTTCATGGAGAGCCGGAAACTAAAGCATTATTTCTAGGAGCATCAAAATACTGTGGTCAGCTCAGCCCCCCTTGGAGATATCATACAAAATCGGGAGGCTACTGGACGGATCGCTAAGTGGGCAATTGAGCTTGGTTCTCACCAGGTGAAATATAAGCCTCGCACAGCCATCAGATCTCAAGCATTGGTTGATTCCATCAATGACTGGACAGAATTGCAAATCCTAGAGGATAGGCCGGATAACACGTACTGGACTATACACTTCGATGGATCCAGACAATTGGAGGGCTCGGGGCTGGAGTTATCTTATCTTCCCCACGAGGTGACAAATTCTGCTATGTCTTACGGCTCATGTTCCCTTGTATTAACAATGCAGCTGAATATGAAGATCTCTTACATGGGCTCAACATGGCTAAGGAGATGAATTTAAGCCAGGTCAGATGTTTAGGCGACTCAGATCTAGTGGCTCAACAAGTTTTAGGGACTTGGGATTCAAAGAACCACCTGATGGCGGCTTATAGACGAGCAGTCATTGATATTGTAGGACATTTCCAAGGTTATCAGGTTGATAATATTGATCGCCGGTTCAACGAAGCGGCAAATGCTTTGTCACGACTCAGCTCACAACGTAAGCCGGTTCCTCCCAATGTTTTCCTGGACGTTCTTCACCACCCTTCCGTCAAGTTACCCTCTGAAGAAGACTTGGCTATTCCTGATCCGGAGTCTCACTTGGTGGCAGCTCTGCATGCTTTTCCTGATTGGACAGTGCCATACTTGGCTAATCTTACTCATTGCGAGCTCGCAGATGAGGAAATCATCGCCCGACAGATCATCAGGCGTTCCAAGTCAATGACCATTATTCATGGCGAGTTACACCAACGAAGTAGCACTGGCGTTTTTCAGCTTCGCGTTTCTCCTAAAGAAGGCCTGGAGATTCTTCAAGAAATTCACACAGGAGATTGCAGACATCATGCCGTCTCACGGTCCTTGCTGGCCAAAGCTTTTCAGCATGGCTTCTACTGGCTTACTTCCCACGCAGACGCAGAAGATATTGTGCGCAAGTGCGAAGGTTGCCAAAAATTTGCTCGTCAGGCTCATGTGCGGACGCAGCAATTACGGATGATTCCCATAACCTGGTGTCACACCCTCTGTTGTATCACTTTGCTATGCTATGAGTTTATAAAATTTGGAACCATTTAAAACTTTTTGACTGCTAGTGCATGTTTGAATTGTTTGATGTTTGCTTGCTTGGTTGATTGTGTTTTGTCACTAAAAGATTCTTCCTCTCTCAACACTCTTCTACTTGATCCAAACCCTCTGCCCAAGGATCATGCCATATGTATAGTACCTAAAACTATTTTTATAAAATATTATTTTGGCCAAAAAGCATTTATTCCATTCAGGTTTTCAAGAACCCCTTAATTGAGGGTTGAACTACAAGTCCTCAAACTAGGGTGAATGTTTTTCCCCAAAGACATTATTTGGAACCTAACATATATAATACTTCCCAAAACCACCAAATTATATTTTTAAAGATTATTTTCCTATTTTATTTAAAGGATTTTTCTTAAGGCTAGATATGGTCTTTTATAGGGAAAATTATTTTTATGCTTTCAAAATATTTGAGAAAATTTAGGGAAACTCAGTGGACATATATTTTCCATATATATGAGTTTCAACACATGGTCATGTTGAAAATATTGGACAAAACCCTCCAAAACTCTTTCTGCCTATTTCAAGCATTTGAAATATTTCTATAAAAAATATTCTCAAATAAATTCAAGAAACTTCTAGCAAGTCACATATGCCACATGTGATGATCTTGCTAAGTTTCATCCCAATCCAAATTGTATTGGTTCACCAAAGTGCCCCAAAACCATTCTTGTCCAGAGCCAAATTTGACCAAGTCTACATTGCCAACTGTCTCCTATTGATCTCAAACTTTGTGGACATGCCCTAATCCCTAAATAATGACACTACACCAAATTGTGAATTAAGGAGATTTGCCTAGCATGACTAGATCTAGAGAAACCTAACTCTGTTAATTTCTAGGGTTTACAAAGTTTACATTGTCAACTTTTCCCAAATAATCTCAAACTTGGTGGCCAACCCCAGTTTTACCATCCATTTGATCCTAGTAAAACATATAGAAAGTGGAGAATTTTTACTTGGCCAAACCTGAATCAAACATCTTCTGGCAGATTGGTAAAACCCTTGTTTTCACCTCTTCCACTATTCTCCTTGAGCTCAAATTTTTCCAACAGTCCCTTGTATGCACCCCTACCTCCAGTAAAATTTGCATGGCTCAGCTCAATGATTGAGTGGTGTAAAACCCAAATTACACATCTTGGGCAACAAGTTTTCCTTTCTCAATCAAGTTTCCTTCTCTCCTAAGGACCCCCAGA
Organism: Elymus sibiricus; assembly: GCA_039707655.1. Taxonomy (NCBI): domain Eukaryota; kingdom Viridiplantae; phylum Streptophyta; class Magnoliopsida; order Poales; family Poaceae; genus Elymus; species Elymus sibiricus. The sequence continues at coordinate 223,950,343 of CM077665.1, forward strand.
GCATCCAAGGGCATTCCACTTTGTTTACTCCCCCTGGACCCCCTAACACTAGTGGCCGCGCTCCACCCTTGCCTGGCAATGTCAAGACAAAAATTCGGGCACTCTGGAGCATGCTACAGTGCACACCACACTGTAGCCGCCCCATCCCGATGCTCCCGACCACCTCGGGCAAGGAGAGCATGCCACCAGGTTCCCCTCGATGTTCGCAGCTCCCTGCAAGCTGTGTCCCCTCCTCTCTCTCCCTCCTGCTGCCCCCCTTCGCTCACGCACAGCACCGGCCGAGAGCTCCAATGGTTGAGCTCACACGCACGATACCCCGAGCCTCTCTGCTTGTCCTCAACCCCTCCAAGGCATCTCCTGCAGTCCCGTAGCCACGCCCATACCAGCACCTCTAGCCGCAGCGGTCATAAAGCTCGCGCCCAAGCCCTCCCATGCACTGCATGCCCTGCCTCAGCGTCGCGCTTATATAAGGCCACCCCAACCTCCCTTTCGCCTCTGAATGCCCTGTCTCCCTCTCAATCCAACCCCGGAAGCAACCGCGCCCCCCTCGCAGCATCCAGTGCTTAGGATCGAGCCGGCCGTCGCCACCACTGGTCGCCGGCGTCCATACGGTGAGAGCCCCATTAGCCACTCCTCTCCGTCGATCAGGAACCGCGGCGATGCGTTGACCCTTTTCCCCCTCTCCCCCGTGCCTATTGCATCCCGGAGCGAGCACATCAACCTCGAGTCGGAGCTCCACCGCTCGGGTCCGACGTCTCCACCGTTCTCGTCGTCTCCAGCGACCAACTCCACCCCATAAGAACTGCAGCTCCTCCGTGGTCCCTTTCCCACTGCTAGCTCACCTCGTCGTCGCCGGAAGCGCCGCCGGTGAGCCTTCCCTGCTCTCTGCCGCGACGTAAGGGATGAAAGGTGGGTCCCATCTGTCATTCCCTCACCCGTCCCCCTCTCACTGACCGGCCTGTCCCACCGGTCAGGTTTGAAATGGCCGCACGCGCGCGCCAGGCTCGCGCGGGTCGGCTCGGTCGACTCTTTTAGCCTAGTGGCATAGTGCCACTTCCTCTTTTCTTTTTTTTCTGTCACTTTCCAAAATTTCCATATATTCAAATATCTTTCCAAATCCAAATATTCTTCCACCTAAAATCTTGTAATATTATGTACTATTTAATGATGCCACTTGTGCAGTTTTTGAAAATAGTTTCATGTACTGGTTTTGTTTAAAACCTAGTTTTGAATAGTTAAAACCACTGTTAAAATAGTTTTCAAACCTTTTTACACTTCAAAACCAGAACCTAATATTTTTAGTTTTTAGTATAGTATTTTATAGAAGGGTGTGACATTTTAGAAGTGAATTATTTTCTCTGTTTTTACCGTGTTCTTATTTTTGCCCGTTAATATTGTGACGATAGATTGTGTTGTTGACGAGGGAGTTGGACCAGAAGATTTTGAAGACACCAAGGAATATGTTGAGCCAGGCAAGCAACCCTTTGACCATGTTTAAGAAACCACTTTATTGCATGGCATATAGCACTTCATTTTGTTATGTTAATCATGATGCTATGGTGACCACCTTTATGGGATGCCCCCGATACTTTTACCGTTGATACTTGCATGACATGACTCTACCTCCTACTTAGAGTTGTGTGGGTGGGAAGTAGATAGGTTGCTAAGTAGTTTATATGCAAAGTGGGACGGGCTTATGAATGGTGTTGGAAACAAACTGTTTTCAAAGACTTTTCGAAAACCCCGTTGGGTGCCAGTAATGCCCGAGGGAGGTGATGATGAGCTAGGTAACCACTTGATAAAGAAGTGGTGTACCGGAGCAAGTGAGTGTGTTAGTTTTTTGAAAATGGATTGGTGTAAGTTGCGACCATTATTCCAACCTTACATTTACAACCACGATACCCCTGTGGGACGGGGATTTGTTGATTACTTTGGTAGGTACTAGCATCGAGCCTGCATTAGTAGTGGCGGGAGTGGCGTGATCACTCTTGATACGGGGTCATGCCTGCAAGGATGACCATGGGTTGTTTTCACAGACACCGGGCACACCGTTGCGTGCCCCTGTGGATGATACTTGTGATGTACATCATGGGGGGATGGCACCAACGAGTGGACTCTTTGTTAGTATCGTCAAGGGAAAGGCATTGTTCGGGTACTTACCTCGGGTATGCAATACCGCGAGTTGTGGCTTGACACGGAAGTTTCCCGAGTCTTGTGGGTAAAGTGTGCAACCTCTGCAGAGTGTAAAACTATTCGAATAGCCGTGTCCACGGTCAAGGACAGTTGGATAACCACTCTTGGGCTACGTCCATTGTTTACAAAAACTTGGTGTGCGTGTTCGGGGGAGAAAGATGGGATACTTGAGCTAAGTCGGATGACATGACATGATGATTGAACATGAGATGTTCAGGCCTTGTTTATATTGATATCTGTAACCTGTTCATATGAATACTTGTATCTTCATGATGCATGCTCTTACGAGTTGATTGATCATGCCATTGCACTCAAAAATTAGCTTTCCGCAACTTACCTATTTAGTGCTATATCATGCATTGTCATACCTTGTTCCAAAACATTGGCTGCTTGTGAGTACATTCAAAGTACTCATTGGCTTGCCACTGGTTATTTAATTGGCCAGGCATGGAAGAGCAAGAATATGGTGAAGAATTCGTTGGTGACGAACATGCGAATAAGGATGATTCCCAGTTAGAATGCCTGTAGGGTTAAGGTAGATGGCATGGGTCTACGCTATCTTTCAAGATTTCCGCTGCGAGTTTATGTTTCTTATTTGGCCTTCATGGCCCTATCTATGTAAGACTTGACCTTGATGGTCTTTATTTGTGTAAGATGGTGTGTATGGATGTAAGACTCTTGTTATTCAGCTTCTGTGTGTTCAGTGAGCATTGATCTCTGGGATCACTGTTCACGTGCATTCGGTGATCACGACTTTTGAGTCAGGGTCCCCACACCTGGCCGTTTGTAGTTTGGGGGCTTGACATGGCTAGCACATTCAAGCCATCTTTTGAGAAGAAGACCCACCTCTTGGTTGTAGTTGATAAATTCACCAAGTGTGTTGAAGCGGAACCTATCATAAATTGTGACGCTGAGACATCAGTCAAGTTTTTGAAAAAGTTGATCTTTTGTTTTAGATACCCTCGTAGCATCATCACTGACAATGACACCAATTTATCCAAACACTACTGGAATTCAGTTATTTGCCGTCTGCCAGGTCTTTGTCGTCTGCTGGCAGATGGCAAAGAAGATCTTTGCCGTCTGCTGCCAAAAAGCAGATGGCAAAGAGCTGGCTGACGGCAACGGTTCTGTTTGCCATCTGCTATTCCTTTGCCGTCTGCCAGCAGACGGCAAAGACCCTAAAGGCAGATGGCAAAGAGGCTAGATAGGTCCCAATGGACCTTGGTCCCACTGGCAAAGAGGTATGCCGTCCTCCTGGTCTTTGCCATCTGCCGTGCTCGGCTTTGCCGTCCGCAAGCGGACGGCAAAGGGGATGCCCCTTAACGGCCGTTTTCCCCCTATTCCTTTGCCGTCCGCAAGCGGACGGCAAAGGGGATTCTCTCCTCCCGCGCGCGGCCAGCTTCCCGCGGCGAGCCCCCTCCCCCCATCGCCGCCCCCTCCCCCGCGCCGCCCCCACCACCGCAGCCCCCCCTCCCCACTCGGCGCCCCCCTCCCCCGCGCCGCCCCCACCACCGTAGCTCCCTGCTGCGAGCCCCCTCCCCCCTCGCCGCCCCCTCCCCCGTGCCGCCCCCACCACCGCAGCTCCCCGCGGCGAGCCCCCTCACCCCCTCGCCGCCCCCTCCCCCGTGCCGCCGCCACCGCCGCGGCGAGCCCCCACCACCCACGCCGAGCCCCGTCCCCCCCTCTCCGCCCCACTCCCCCGCGCCGACCCTCCTCCACCCACACCTCCCCGCGACGCCCCACCGCCGGAGCAAGACGCGGCGCCACCCCCCTCTCCACGGCCTTCCTCCCCCGCGCCGGCCCTCCTCCACCGGCCCTGCGAGGTGAGATATTTTCTTTTTTTTCTTCTGTTTTTTACTGTTTAGTTTAGGTTACTAGTCCTAGTTTAGTTTAGTTTACTGTTTTTTTTCTGTTTTTAATTGTTTAGTTTAGGTTAGTGCTAGTGCTTGTTTAGTTTAGGTTAGTGCTAGTGTTTGAAAAGAAGAATAAGTAGAAGAAGAGGAAAAAGGAAAAGAAGAAGAAGAAGAAGAAGAAGAAGAAGAAGAGAGGAGGAGGAGGAGAAGAAGAATAAGAAGAAGAAGAAGAAGAAGAAGAAGAAGAAAACTGACTCCCGACGCCACTGACCCCCGACCCCCCCACCGACCCCTGACCCCACCGACCCCCGACCCCACTGACCCCCGACCCCCGACGCCACTGATCCCCGACGACATCGACCCCCGACGCCAATGACCCTCGATGGCACTGACTCCCGCCCCCCCGACACCTCTTCTGCCTCCTGTTGATCGGGAAGGTGCTTTTCGGCCTTCCAGAGGCCGACGGGGTCATAGTTTTGTAAAATATGAGTTTGGTCACATATTTTCCGATTTTCTTATAAAAAACATCATATTTGTGTTGATCGGGTGGATTTCAATGTGCTGTTGTTCGACGACCTCCCCGTGCGTTGGATGAGCTCCGCCCCTACGTTCGTGGGTGAGCACAAATGACTTCTCCTCCTCCGCCCTTAATTTGCTCTGTTCCGGTCTTCGTGCCGATGAAACGTGCTAGCTATAGGTGTCTTCAATCATCAGTATGCGTGACCAGTATGCGTCTCCCATTCGAAAGGACGACATCTATAAATATGCATGTCTTTGCATATTTATAACCGCCGTCCTTTCGAATTGTCCAACGTTATCCATGGTCAGCCCGAGTATGTGTAGATTGGGTTCGTTTTCCCGTATGCTCTGCTCCGGATCCTATGCATAATTTCGTTAGTGCCTCCCTGTTGTTCTCCGGGTACATATCCTCTCTGCTTATTGCCGAGACGTGTATCAGGAGAACAGCGGGGAGGTGCTGTCGAAATTCTATGTCGGATCCGGAGCAGTGCATGGGAAAACGAACCCAATCTACACATACTCGGGTGGGATTAGGACCTATCTTAACCTATTAGCGTGTAGGTTGCATGGACGTAATAAAATTGACAAACTTGATTAACTGATGAATATATATGCTGAATTATATATATATATATTTCTTGTGTGTCCAGTAGCTAGGCAAGATGACTGATCGTGCGTGGATGTACACCGGTCACACCAGTCAGAACGACATGACCAAAGAATGGTTTACAAATACCAAGGGGTTTGTGAGAGCCGCATTTGCAAATGGCCAGGAAAAAACATGGTGTCCCTGTCCCCGGTGCGACAACTTTAAAAGGCAGACAGAGGGTGAAATGGTTAAACACCTGCAGAAGTGGGGTGTTAGGCCTAATTATACGGTGTGGACTTTTCATGGTGAGTCTGCCCAACGTACCAGAGCTGAGGTGGTTCGTCATCGCACCGACGAGCATGGTACCAGGATCGAAGACATGGTGCAAGACTTTGATGATGCTCGGGATTCGGACGATGAGATGGAGGAATCTGCAAAGGCATTCTATGAAATGTTGGAGTCTTCAAAATGTCCTCTCCACGAGCACACTGAGCTTTGTCAGCTGGATGCCATCGCGCAAGTAATGGCTCTGAAGGCTCAATTCAACCTGGGTAGAGAATGCTACGACGCGATGATGACAATATTTGGACGCTTTCTACCCAAAGGCCATGTACTGCCTCCAAACTTGTACCAGTCGGAGAAAATTCTCCGTGTACTTAAGATGCCCGATGAGAAGATAGATGCCTGTGAGAGTGGATGTGCCTTATTTAGGCTTGAGTATGAGGACTTGAACTATTGTCCCATTTGCAAGTCTTCCAGGTATGTTGTCGTAGACAACGGTATGGGTGAGAAGATGCAGACAAAAATTCATGTTAACGTTCTTCGCTATATGCCAATCATACCAAGACTTCAACGTATTTTCATGGTCGAAGAGACGGCCAGACAGATGACATGGCATAAATTGGGCAAAAGAACCGAACTAGATGCAGATGGGAAACAGATGTTGGTACACACTTCAGACGCTTTTGCGTGGAAGCACTTCGATGCATTACATAACGATAAAGCGGCAGATCCAAGGCATCCTCGAGTCGCCATCAGCACGGATGGATTCAATGTGTTTGGTATGACGGCAACCCAATACAGTTGTTGGCCTGTATTTGTCATTCCACTCAATCTCCCCCCCCCCTCGGAGAGATTATGAAAAGAAAGAACATTTTCCTGACGTTGATAATTCCAGGGCCCAACTATCCGGGGAAGAATATGAATGTGTACATGCAGCCGCTTAAGAATGAATTGCAACAAGCTTGGGATAATGGGATCAAGACATACGACGCCGCTACGAAAAAAACCTTCAAAATGCATGTGTGGTACATGTACTCGACGCATGACTTGCCGGCGTATGCCCTATTCGTTGGCTGGTGTGTGCATGGAAGGTTTCGTACCCCACATGCAAGGCAGCTCTTGAGTTCCGTTGGCTGCAGGAGGGTCACAAGTATTCTTGCTTCGACATGCATAGACAGTTCCTGGATCCTCGCCATAAGTTCAGAAAAGACAAGAAGAATTTCATCAAAGGTAGAGTTGTCAAAAACTCTGCACCACCCGCGTTGACAGGCCAACAGATGTTGGATCAGTTAAACGCTCTCGAGCCGGATCCAAATCGTCCTGGGTATTTCAAAGGGTATAATACGGAACACGCATGGACTCACAAGTCATGCTTATGGGATCTGCCTTACTTCAAAGACCTCCTTTGCCCACACAACATCGACGTGATGCACACTGAAAAGAATATCGCCGAGGCCATTTTTGGTACATTGTTCGGCATAGAGGGGAAGTCAAAGGATAATCCTAAGGCTAGAATCGATCAGGAGGCTCTATGTGACAGACCGTTACAAAACATGCGACAAGCGAAAGGAAAGCAGAACTGGACAAAGCCAAAGGCATGGTTCAATCTTGGAAGGCCGGCTATGAGAGAAATGATCTTGTGGGTGAAAATGCAGTTGATGTTCCCCGATGGTTATGCAGCGAATCTAAAGAGTGGAGCGAGTCTTGACAAACTGAAGATATTTGGTCTCAAGAGTCATGATTGGCACACATGGCTTGAGCGGGTAATGTCGGTGATGCTGCGTGGCTTTATCCCTGAGGATGAATGGCTAGTATTGGCAGAGCTGAGCTATTTCTTCCGTTCTCTTTGTGCGAAAGAACTATCGCCTGGCGTGCTAGATGAAATGGAAGAGTTGGCGTCGGAGTTGATATGCAAGTTAGAGAAGATCTTTCCACCGGGCTTCTTTAATCCAATGCAGCATTTGATTTTGCATCTCGCGACCGAGGCAAGATTGGGGGGCCCGTGCAAAACCGTTGGTGCTTCGCAACTGAGAGGATGCAGAAGACGCTTCGAGCAAAATGTAAAAATACACGTAGAATTGAAGCATCGATGGCCGAGGCATTCATTACTGAGGAGGCGGCAAACTTCGTGACAGCACACTACGAAGCCAAAAATCGTCATTTGCATAATCCGAAGCCTCGGTACAATGATGGCGACCCAAAAAAAAGTCAATCCAACCTCAGCCTATTCAAAGGGAAGCTCGCACCAGCTGGTGCTTCTAAAGCAAAAGCGTTGGATGTCGATGAATGGCGGACCATTTCATTGTATATCTTCAACAACCTAACAGAAGTGCGGCCGTACATCGAGTAAGTTGTCGGTACATTATTGTTTCGCAACTTGTAATTCCTTAGAACTGCTCTTATTCCTGGATATTTGATATAGTCGATACGTCGCCAAATTCTCGGATGGAGTGATCATCCAAAAGGATTCCGTCGAAGAGTATGAGCTCCTGGCGAAGCATGGAGGCGGCTATCCCGGTTTCATCTCTTGGTTCAAACAAACGGTAATTAATTACCATTAATGGACCATTTCATTTCTTCGTCTTATTTGCGGCTAATGCAACAATTCTTTCGTATTAAACTTGTAGGCTAATTCAGAGTCTATGGACGCCGAGCTGAGACAAGTCGCTAATGGTTTTGACTATAAGGTCTGTTCATTTGACAGATACGACATCAACGGGTATCGCTTTCGTACCTTTGGCAAAGAGCTATCTATGCCCGACCTGAAGACTACAAATTGTTGTGTCTCTACTATCGGCGGAGGAGGTACAGAGTACTATGGAAGAGTTGAAGCAATTTATGAACTTCTATTCTATGGTGAAAACCCACCGAACGTCGTAGTCTTCAAATGTCATTGGTTCCAGCCGAAGGAGACTAGAAGGACTCATGAACATATAGGGCTAGTCGAAATCAAACAAAGCACCTATTTAGATGTGCCCGATGTCTATATTACGGCTCAACAGGCGACCCAAGTTTTCTATCTACCGTGGGCCTGCCAAACTGATCCAAATCTGAAAGGTTGGGATGTCGTTTATGAAGTGCCGCCACATTTTAGACCACCTCCCCTCAATGAAGAGGATTATGAACCTCACATTAACCAAGACACATATGAAGGAGAATTCTTCCAAGAAACACGTATTTCCAAAAAACGTTTCAAGAACCACTCTACTTCACCCCGGAACATTGAAGTAGACAGCGACAATGAATCCGACTTAACCCCTGAGCCGGAACAGGAAGAGCCGGAACAAGAAGAGGTTACTGATGCGGATGACCTGTCAATGATTAACTGATTACATGAAGGAGGCCTTCCACACGTTGTTCCTGATAGTGATGATGATCATGCATTTATTGATGATAGTGATGATGATGATGCATTTATTGATCCCGAAGAATATATAGACGATCAAGATTATTATTAATTCATGTCAGGTAATCAACTTTTAGTTCATGTTAGGTATATGATGATACACTTAAATTATATACATTTTATTATTCATGTCGGTATTCAATTTTATGTTGTACTAATTTCATTTACTATTTGTCATGGTAGTTGTTGAAAGATGGTGGGAAAGGGTCGAGAGCACTCCGCGGCTCCTTCGTCGGAGGGTGGTGGGATGGGTACTTCCATTCCTGCCGACTCTCTCCGGAGAGCGTTGCTCTCTAGTCTGCATACACCGGTGGCCGCTTCTTCGTCGACCCCCGTGAGAGGAGGTCGGGGGAAGAAGAGAGGTAATAGAGGTGGGAGAGGAGGGAGAGGAGGCCGCGGCAAAGGTAGGGTGGCTGCTACGCCTTCCTCGCCGCCACCCCCAGCTGATTCACCCGAGCACAGGACTGCTAGGGTGGACCTGTCTGAGGACGAGGCTACGCGGACTCCGGTCCACGAGCCTCGGGTCGACGAGCCTTCGACCTACACGACTCCTGTCCCAGAGGCTTCGTCCCACGAGACTCCAGAGCAGAGTAGGGATGAGGGCACGTCCCGGCAGACCCCATGGGATACCTGGCCGGAGGAGCCTAGTGGCCATGCTGATGGTGGCGGGGATCGTTTTTCTGATAGCGACGTGGAGCTGCCTGAGGGCGCCACCGTCTACCAGCGTGGTATGACATGGCTCCCGCCCGTGCCGGCGACCCGCGAGCTGAGGTGGTTGATTAGGCCTGATGGGGAGAGGTAAGTGCATGTACTCTTTTTTAACCTTTTGCCTTCACGTTTTTTCAAATATCTAATGTGTTGGCTTTGTCATACTGCAGGGGTTGGCATCATCCCAAGGATGCCCGCAGGCCCAACAGCATCCTTGGTGTCCTTGTCAGGCAAAACTTCCCGGGGTTTGTCACGTTGCCCGGTGAGGGTCAGGTTCGAGAGTTAGGACTGACCTGGGAGCACTACTTGGCTGCACTGGCCCCGCCTGAGGAGAGGATCGACGGTGTTTTGTGCCACACGAGGGCGGAGATGGTGATCAAGCATTTTTGGGTAATTTCTACTTTACACAATTAAAAATCAACAATAGCTAGTTATTGTACTAATAAGTGTTGTGTCATTTGATTGCAGACCTTCTACAGGTGTCAGGAGGGATACGAGGAGGCCGCGGCAAAGGTTATCGATCAGCAATGCAGGCGCCTACTGCAAAACTTTCGGCACGAGGCTCGGGTGCAGGCTGTTCGAGACTACTATGCCTCGCGGCGTATTAGGAAGGAGAAGTCGACGTGCCGCGGAAAGAAGATGGAGAAGGAGCATTACATGAAGGTAATTACGTATTCTTAAGGCCTTGTACTTAGTTTCCTTCATTTGATTCCTACGCGTAGCGCTCAAATATCTCTTTATTAACTTAGGTGCCCCCAAGATGGTGTGCGGATATGATGGATTGTTGGGAGGCGTTGGTGGATGAGTGGTGCTCAGAACAATGGCTATCCGTCCACAACAATGCCAAGGACCGGCGTAACAAAATGGTTGGTGTGCCACACAATCAAGGGAGCGCCAACTTAAATCAGTTTGGTCTGAACTGGGTATGTGGTTAGCTTCATGATTCATGCAATTCATTCTTGATTCTAGCTTGAGCCCTTTACTAATACTTTGTTCCTCTCTCTCTCTCTTTTAGGCGCATCACAATAAAACGGAGGTGCCACAGATGTACGACCTCTATGCGATGGCCCATACTGCCTCGTACAAGAAGGTCAAGGCATTCTCTAAGTCTGACCTCGATGATCCCTTGAAGTTCAGCAACATCTCCTCCCACAACAAGCTCGTGAGGTACAGAGATGAGGGGAAGGCGAGGAAAGGGGAGGACTTTAACCCGAGCCAGGAGCCTATTGATCCAGAGCTGGTGATGATAGCTGGCGGCGGGAGGCCCCATGGCTCGATTGCCATTGGAGATGGCCTTATACGTTGTCCTAGCAACCTCCGGGAGATCAAGGCGCGCCAAACGAGCTCCTGTCCTGAGATAAGGCCTCGTCCACGGCCAGTCGAGCTCGCCATCGATGTTAGTTATACGGACTCAGATATCTTTCCTCATTACGTTGTGTGTGTGAACAAAGATGATTACAATGCTAACGAGGAGTTGTGTTGCAGGCTGCTATTCTGAAAGAGAGAGAGGCAACACAGGCGCTTATGGCGGCGAAGGAGAAGGAGATGGAGGAGAGGATGGCAAGGTTGTTGGAGGAGGAGAGGGCACGGTCCGATGCGTCTTACCCGGCCATCTACGAGCTCTTCGTGGTAATATTCTTCTTCATATTTGTCAAATCTTGAATATAATGTTCCTTTCATTAATAATGAATATCGTTGACTTGTGAAAACCAAATGTGCAGACTATGTGCGAGAAGACCGGCCAGGCCGCTCTGTCGATGCCAGTCATTACCACGGCTGCAACGGTGAGTTTCATTTCAATGCAATGATCTTTTCAGTGTCATCATGCTAACGAGACATTGCAAATCATCTTTGGTGCAGCTTAACTCCGGAGTCGCATCGCACGACCCTTCTCCAGGGCAGCCTTCTCCAGGTGAAACCGGTCCGAGCAACCGCGGTGCCTCTCCTCCGTGATGACGAGGACGGTAAGCCCCAAACTTAGCTCGTTTTTCATCTTCTTAGCACTTAGACAAACTTAGCACTTAGACAAACTTAGCTCCTTCCGAAATATTAGTGTTCTTCATGTTCTTCTTCTTATTCTAGTCTTCTTCATCTAACTTTCGCCCGAATGACACAAATAAGCAATAAGAAGAAGAAAACAAGAGGAGAAAGATAGAGAGAAGAAAACCGCTTCTTCATCTTCTTCTTCTTATTCTAGTCTTCTTCATCTAACTTTCGTATTTCCCATTTTGCAGATTAGAGTCACTTCACGGAAGCTTGCATTGATGGAGTGCTTGTGATTTTGTATCGATGAACAATGTTAAACTTGCTACATATGTGAAACTTGTTACTATTGTAATATGGTGAACAATGTGACATTTGTTTTGGTATGTTTGTTGGATACTTGTGCTTGTGCTTGTTGTTGGATGATCATCACTAGGGTTATTTTGAAATATATACATATATAGCATATTTTGCCTGTGAAAATTGGATATTAGAAAAAACAGAAAAAACTGGGGCAATATTGCCACTTTGCCGACGGCCACCGTCGGCATAGTTTCTTTGCCGTCCGGCACCGACGGCAAAGGCGACACGTGGCACGCATCTGTGCATCCTGGGAGTGCGCCTGATGCCATTTGGTACATTTGCCGTCCGGGGGCGGACGGCAAAGAATCTATGCCGACGGCCACCGTCGGCATAGCAGTGGCACTGTAGCAAAGGAGGGTGGCGGGGGTGGCGTACGGCAAAGAAGATATGCCGACGGCCACCGTCGGCATAGTAGTGGCCGTCGGCAAAGGAGGGTGGCGGGGGGGGGGGGGCGGACGGCAAAGAAACTATGCCGACGGTGGCCGTCGGCAAAGGAGTGGCCATCGGCAAAGGAGGGGAGGCAGACGGCATAGGGTGCGGACGGCAAAGGGGAGTGGCAGACGGCAAAGGCTCCGTTAGCCACTAACGGGCCTAACTCAAGTTTAGGCCGTCCAGTCGCTTTGTCGTCTGCTGCCTGACGGCAAAAACACTTTGCCGTCCGCTGTATAAAGGCAGACGGCAAAGCACTCCTTTACCGGAGTTCTCAGTGCCGGAAATTTTCCCGTCTGCTGCCCGACGGCAAAGGCTTTGCCGTCGGTGGTCCTGCCCTTTGCCGTCCGCTATGGCAGACGGCAAATAACTGAATTCCAGTAGTGAAAGGATCTATGGAGCAGTTTTGTCAGCGTGACCATATCCGACTCGATTTGGCTGCGGTGGCACACCCACAGTCTAATGGACAGGATGAACCAGCTAATCAAGAAATTCTGAAAGGGATCAAACCCCGGCTTATGGTTCCACTCCAGCGAACCCTGGGATGTTGGGTCGAGGAACTCCCCGCGGTCCTTTGGAGAATACGCACTACTCCAAATAGATCATGAGGTTATACACTGTTTTTCTAAGTCTATGGAGCAGAAGCTGTATTGCCAAGTGATATTCTCCACGACCCCCCCCCCCCCCCCCCGAGTTATTGCCTATGTTAAAGCAGACAACAAGCAGGCATGTCAAGATTCATTGGATGACTTAGAAGAGGAACGTGACCTTGCAACGGCTCTATCTGCTATATATCAGCAAGATCTACGTTGCTATCACAGCCGTAGAGTTTGAAGCCATACTTTCCAAGAAGGCGACTTAGTGCTCTGTCTGATTCAAGATCAAATAGGAATGCATAAGCTCTCACCACCTCGGGAAGAACCTTTCGTCATCAGCAAGAACCTCAACAACGGGTCATATTATCTGATTGATTTGCGAAAAGAATCATACACTTCTAACGAGGAGACAACACGGGCGTGGAACATTGCTCATCTTCGGCCCTACTATACTTAGAGCCACAGGCTCCACCCATTGTACATACTTCTGTATATACTTCTCTATGTTCAAATATAATAAAGCCGCCACCCCCAAAACTTGGGGTCTCTCTCGTTTAAGCCTAGCAAATTGTGCATGAGTCTTTATTCTTTGAACATAAGTCACTTGGGGGCTTCCAACTCAATGAGTCAGCCTTTAATATCCCTCTTGACTAGGCTACAAGCCAATCAAAATGGTTAAACCTGCCTATATGCAGGATGCTACTCCGAACAGGTGACCCCGTGTACTCTTCATAAGTCAATCCATCTAGACCCTGAACTTATCAAGGATAAAACACCTGCTTGAGTCACGTGAGAGCCGGCTTACAGAGAGCTAGGATAAACAATGGGTTATCACACCGGCTTTATTGAAGCAAGACTTGAGCCTCGAAAGCCAGTCTCTTTGCTAAAGTTTTCTTAAGCCGGCTTATTAATTCTAACATTATATTGTTACCATGTTATAATTTTTATATCTTTTTCAGGTGTAATATTGTCATCCTTTTTTACCAGTTCAAAATTTGATGTCCGGGTTAAGACACTGCAGTCATATCATGCCCAGTTAGTCTATACACATCTTTCACAAGCCACAAGTGGCTGAAAGATGATTTTATTTGATCGGCTTAAACTGACTGGCTGCTACTATACAAAAGGCGGCTTATTGGGCACAAAGGTATCATCCCAGACAACGTAGATGGTGCCTTAAAAATGATGACTCATTGGAGATTCAAGTTGTCAGGCAAACTAGCCAAAACAATATAAGAAGATACGTGCACGATGGCACGGCAGATGGCTCACAGTTTGCTATCTCTATTACAGGCTCACATCAGGAGCCACAAAAATAACAAGTTTTTCACAAAAGAACAAACTATTACTATTGAAGATTGGCTTATCCCCAACTTCAGCTTTATCCCCAGCTTCTGCCTTCGTTTGCGTCGGCTCATGATTTGGGGTCTGGTGGCCCTTTTGCACCCACTGGATTGTCGTCAAAGCTTTGAAGTTTGAGTCGCCAGGCACAATAGTAGACGGGTCAACATTAGGAGCAAAAGAATGCTTACGGCGAGGGGGCACGAGCTCAGAAAATTGATCCTTTGGCGGGTCAATGCGTTTGTTATCCATGGAGTAGGCGGCTTGATATTTTGCTAAATTCAATTCATTCGCAATAAGTGTTGCTAGTGGGCGTGTCTCTTTTACGCAGGCGGCATAGTTCAGGCAGATAGGTTTTCGCTCTTGCAAGCCCCATATTAGCTCCTGCTTGATTTGCCGACCTTTTGATCTCCTACACCCATTGAGGGATTGTAGATAGCTGATTCAGCATATCCTTAGTATTTTCTGGAAGATGCTCAAGGTTCTTTACGACCATAATTGCATATACAGAGCCTGTGAACAACTGCTCCACATAGGTGAAGATTGCCTTGAGTTTGACTATAGGTTTCTACACAAGATTGTAATCTTTTCGACTGGCACAAAGGAGGACACAAAACATCAGAATAAGTCACCAAAATTGCTGACCCAGAATTTATATAGCAAGGGATTCATAACACGCACAAAAGATGGCAGTAACCATGTCGTTAAGTTGTTTCCTTAGCGTCCGTAACTCTTCTGTTACTGGACCAAGTTTTGCCTCTGCATCTTCAGTACGCTTCAGAAGGGCGGCGTTTTCTTTTTCAAACTCGGCCTTGGCTTCGGTAAGGAGGTTTTTCGCTTGGCGAGCAGAATCTTGTTGTTGAGCCGTCACACCGTTGGCATCAGCTTTCAACTTTTTCTCCTCTTTCAGCCGCCTGTGCAAGTCGGCCACAACAAATTATGTTTCCCCTAAAGTTTCCTGCACAAGATAAAGAATGAGAATAGGTGTTTTAAGCAACGAGCCGGCACAAGCAGACGACCCGGTCCTTAGGGGTACAACATTCACCAAATTTTTCCGTTCGAAGTCCCATGAAGTTGAAGGCTATCTACATGTCACTTGGGGGCTAATGTACCTCGCTTCTTTAATTCCGATAAGGAAAAAAGACCCGGCTATTTCAACAAACATAACCGGCCCTTAGGGGCTAGAGGTGGAATTTCTTATCTCAAAAGCCATCTTGAAAGTACTGGCTCATTATTATCATAATGAACCGGCCCTTGGGGGCTACGGTTGAGTCTCGCATTTATATCGAAGAACCAGCTCATTATTATCATAATGACCCTACCCTTGGGGGCTACTGTTGATTCTAGCAATTATATTGAAGAACCAGCTCATTAATTCATATTAAGCTGATCCTTGGGGGTTGTAAGAGTACACATGAATGGCGTGAAGGAAAAAATTTACCTCATAATTTTGCTTCATGACGCTGACCAGGTTCATCTCAGTTTCCCGGCTTTCAGATAGTTGGGTTAGATACTGCTTGTACAAGTTATCAGTCTCGAAAGAGGAAAATTCATGAAGTTCCAGCTTTTCCTTCCCTTTCTCCAGTATCTCCGGATCAGGCTTAGCTACAATTTTTGCCAAAGCACACAAAACTCCAGGAGCTTGGAAGGTTTCTTTCATAACAACAACTTCTGTGTTGTCATTTGTAATTGATGGGCTGGCATCATCCACGTTGACTGTAGAGCTCGTAGGGTGAGGAGGATTTGGCGGCTGAAAGGTTGGCTCAGGTGGCACACCTTGCTCTTAAACAACTGTTTCTATAAAAACCGGCTCATTGGCGTGGGACATCTTGACATCCGGGCTCAGGTGGCACATCTTAGCATTTATCTCTGGGTTGTCTCCACCCGAAGGCTCAATATGCGAAGCCATCTCATCTGGCAGTGGGGGTGTAACTTGATGACCTACAAAACCGGAAGATGACCCGGTTGTTTGATTCGTCAAAATAGCCTTGGCCCTGCAAGTCGTCAAAAATAAGTATTGAATTAAGGAAGAAAACAAACTATGATAAAGTTGTACAATACCAGCTCAAGTAGAAGCTTACCCACGGTTGATTGTGAAAGGTGGGAGCTGTGTTGCCATTAAGTCGCCAGACGAAACCGGATTCCTGATAAAGTGAATTAGAAGGGCTAAGAGGCTTCTTAAAGAGGTTGTATTTTGGACGAGAAGCAGTTGGACTATGCGGCACCTCAAAACGTTCCCTACGGGCGGTCGACTCAAGAGATAAGCCGGGCGCCAGCTCGCCCGAGCTGCTTCGGGTCTTGCGCTTCGATTGGCCGGCTTGTTGAGTTTTCTTCAAAATAAAGTTGGGGTCTAAGTGAGCATCTGGATGAGAAAACTTATCTTTCCCGACGGCTTGTCTTGGCTTCCTTGGGATATACGTTTCTGATGAGTTGGAGGAAATTGAAATTACCTCAAGGTCGCCGGCTTAACTGGTTTCAGTGTTGTCCTCGGAAGAGGGTGCATCGGCAAGTGCAATGAATAAACGGCCAAGCGAGTCAAGTTCTACCTCAGATTCTTATCCCGATGACGATTCATGAGTCGGGTTATCCATTTGACCTAACGAAGGAGCAGAAGCTTTGGGCGCGACTTTCCAGAAGTTAGAATCTGCCTGCAGTAACATAAGCCGAATAATAAATATGGCGGGTCAAAATAAGATTGACAAAGAAATGAAATGAGTTCGTAAAAAAGTTAAAACCGTAGGAACTGGATTCTTGAGATAAAACGGAGCCAGTCCGGTAATTCTGCACTTCTCTTTTGAGTCGGAAATGAATCTCTTAGTAGCTTTGTTGATAGCTTCATCAGTCAGATCTTTCTTGTTGAAGTGTTGAGCGTCCTTTGACTCACTCGTATAATAACACATCAAATCACCTCTTAAGCTGACGGGTTCGATTCGCCAAGTTACCCAGTACCAGATCAGGGCGATCCCGGTAAGTCCATGAGCAGTCAGAGCCCTCAGTTTTGTGCGCACAGGCGCCAACAGGTCTCTCTCCTCATCAGTAGGCCAACCCGGGAAATCACTGTTGCATCCAAGCCGTTCAATCGGAAACCTGGCAAAGCATTTTGCCCTGCAGGGGCAGTGTTTCTGCAATCGAACCATGTTTTGTTCCATTCTTTTGGATGACTCGCCAGTCTTGACTCAGGAAAAGGGTTGTTTTTCCTCTTATGAATAGAGATGCCGCCAAGTTCCACATTGGTGCCTTGCTTGGTTTCAGTTTGACGGTTAAGACAGAAAAATATCTCTAAAGAGAGTCACAGATGGCTCGATTTGGAGATAGACTTCGCACAACACTTGAAATTGACAAATATTGGTCATGGAATTGGGACCAATTTCCTGAGGCCTGAGGTTGAAAAAGTGTAGAAGATCCCTGAAGAATTTTGAGCCAGGGGTGAAAGCCTCTTCGCAAATGATAAAAAAAATGACAACTTCTCCTTGCTCGGGCTGAGGGTAAGGTTCTTCTTCAGGTGCCCGCCATCTTATAACCTTTCAAGCCGGCAAAAGACCTTGACTCACCAAGTTGTCTAGGGTGAGCGTAGACTCCTAGGATCTGACCCAACCACTGATTTTGGTGTTCTTGGGGGCCATGGCGTCTTACAAATCAGCTACAAGCGAAAATAAGAAAAATGAGATGGTATATATTTCGAGCCGCCAACATGAGGACAAATTGACAAGCCGACATACTCAATCGGTGACTTAAGGTATGAGGATTTCAGCAATAAACTGATGTTCGCGTGATATATATATATATATATATATATATATATATATATATATATATATATATATATATATATATATATATATATAGGACATGACTATTCTGTTACTAGTAACAAAATATTATTCTATTACTAGTAACAGTTGTACTGATGACTTCGAGTAGTTGTACTGACGTTGTACTGATGACTTCGAGCGGTTGTAGTGAGAGTAATATAATAATATTCTGTTACGCGAAACAGAATAGCTCGGATGTATATAGGGTAGATCTATTTTGACAACACCCTTAAGAGTCTTATTTTGACATCACTTTTCTTTATTCTGACAACACCCACGAACCGGACACATCAACACGTTAAAACAGCAAAAAGAACCCCCCCACCACCCACTCGCTCAGCCCCCCCCCCCGCGACCCAACCCACACGCCTCCTCCTCCCCACCGGTCACTGTACCACATCCCGTCGGCGCCGCCCCCGCACCACCACATCCAGCCGGCGGCGCTTGCACCACATCGGCGTCCCCCCACATCCAGCCGGCGCCACCCTCACCACTTCCAACCTGCCACCCCCCACCCACATTCGGCCGGCGGCTAGATCAGGGGCCTGTCCGCCCCGCAGTAGTATGGCTGCTGGCGGCGGCACTTTCTCACACCCCGGAGAACCTCCTTTCCTCATGCTCACCACCGCCCCCCCCCCCCCCCCCCCCCCCCCCCCCCCCCCCCCCCCCCCCCCCCCCCGGCGGATCTGGCACATCAGGGCCGCCGCCACTGCCGCGTCGGCGGATCCGGTGTTGTTCTCGTCAATGCTCTCTTGGTGGTGGAGGGATGGCGGCGGCGGGCATGCGCGGAGGGCTGGCGGTGGTCGGGGATTGGATGACTGGTGTTGCTCCACCGCATCGGCAGCATCCAGTTAATGGATCTCGTCCCTCCTCCCCAAGCGCCCTCTCGAATTGAGGATGCTCGTGGTCCTCGGCCGCTGCTCCGACGAGGCCCGTGGATGGGAGTAGCGGCCCCTCGCCGGCTATCGATCTCCTACCCACTACTAGATCGTGGAGATGCATCCATGGCCGCCGTTGCCCAAAGATTGCCTTCGCCGGGATCCGCAGCGACGCTGACGAGTTCGGTCGGCAGTGGGTTTCATGAGCTTTTGCAGTGTAGTGCGCCTCTGCATGCAGTTCGGTGCTTTCTGCGAGGTCCGCTGATCTTCTCCTGGCCAAAGGAGGAGTTGCTCCACTCGGCACAGTTTTGTTGGCGCGGGAAAGCGCTTATGCAGCTTACATCCGCATTTCGCCGAAGGCAGCCCACTTCTAGGGGGAGCACAGTAAACTTTTGCCTGGAAACATGACAAGCAGTACGGGCTGGAGACCACGGAGGTTCAGATTCTTCTTTGCGTGTTCAGATTTGCAGTGCAGTGCATGTGTGTGGTTGACCGTGCAGTTCCTAGTGGGTGTCGATGTCCCGGTGTATGTGGGTGAACTCTTGTTGATGTGTGTTTTTCTGTCCTCTGTGTAATTCATAACAAAAGTTAGAAAAAGGACAAAATAAATCATGTAGTTCACTCTAGTCTAATGAGGTGCGGATTTCTGACTGAAGCAGTGCGGTCGGCCGTCTAATGCTGTTCATCTTGTAATTGCAGAAAGTTGTTACAAAACGACAAAAAAGTAACGTGGTTCACTTATTGATAGCGTTGTGGTTCACTTACGCCCGATGTGAAGTGCACTCCACTTCCTCGTCTTGAAAAATTCATGTCGGACAAAACAAATCATGCAGTGCACTTGCTTGTCTAATGCAGTGCGGTCTTCGGTCCGAAGCAGTGCGTTTTCTGTCTGATGCGGTTCACGCGTCGATTTTGGTGTCGCGAAAAACAGAGTATCCGCATTTTGGTAAAATCAAAACTGCTCTTAAACCGTAAGGAATTAGAGAGACTGTTCTACATGAAAAAGTTGCGCCTCGTCGATATCTTTCCAACGCCGTATCATTTGCATCGTTCCGACGAGCGGTTTAGAAAAAATTACAAAAATACACTCGCTGCCACTCGTAGGCAGCCGGACCGTTTTCAAAATTCATTTAAAAACGTGAGGAATCTTAACAAATGATCAACATATGAAAGTTGCGCCTATTACACAGCTTTCCAACGCCGTATCACACGCCTCATTCCGACAAACGGTTAGAAAACTGGAGCGAAAACCGTACCAAAAAAATCAATTTTTTTGAAAAACAGAATTCCATTTGTTAGTAAATTTGAAATTACTCTCAAACCGTAAGGAATTAGAGAGAGTGATCTACATGAAAAAGTTGCGCCTCAATGATATTTTCCAACGCCGTATCGTTTGACTCATTCCGACAAGCGGTTTAGAAAAAAACGCGAAAATACGCTCGCTGCCACTCGTCAGTCGGCCACATTTTTCGAAACTGCTCTTAAACTGTGGTGAATCGCGAAAAGTGGTCAACATGGAAAAGTTATGGATTTTCCGTAGCTATCCAATGGTATATATTGCCACTTATGGAAAAGTTATGGAAAAGTTATGGATTTTCCGCCGCTATCCAATGTACAGGAAAAATAGGACACTTTAAATCATATCCTTCTATGCATTAATTACTACAAGTTTTTTCTATTGTGGAAATTTATTTTCACACGTACTACATGGTGGGCTAAATTTGGCAGCGTCTTGTTTTCTAGGAAGTATTCGGTGCATGCATCCTAATTAATGTCTCCATCCAAATCAGAGCAAGTCATTGCTAATTAACACGTAATTATGGAATTAATTAGCACACTACAATAACTTTGCAAATTAAGAATGTTAACGGGTATAACCGTTAGTGTCTATACCTACCACAATGGCACATATCCTAAAGCAATCCGAAGGTGAAGAAGCAAGGAGCCTGGACACCTAGGTGCCCCAAACGGTCGTCCTATATATATATATATATATATATATATATATATATATATATATATATATATATATATATATATATATATATATATATATATATATATATATGACAAATGTTTGGTACGACCGGGTGTTGTTACTCTCACTTTTGTTTCATATGCTATAGGTAGTATCTATCATTCCGAAGTATATGTATGCGTAGTATGTAGTATATAAAAAAGTTTATGTAGTAAATATACTACTTTTTAGGTAGTATGTCTCATATTTTGAGCATACACTTTTTTACTTACAAATATGTACGTATTTTATAAATATAATAAAAACATGAGTCTATTTGTAAAAAAAATCATATAACTCACTTCGGAGTATCTTAGATATAGTATATGAACATATTAAAAATAATAAAGTAGTATATATACTATCACATGATAGTATACGAGACATAGGATGTATTTTCCCAAGAGTAGTAGTATATATATATACCCTAAACCTTTTTCCCGGACAAATGACGGGAAAAATAAACGACAAACATGAGCCGGTCTTTACATAAGCCGGCAAGAGAGTGGCATATGTATTCAACATTTGGAGATATTTTTTGTCAATGAAAACAACTTTCTCCAGGAGTTGGAGGATCAATCAGATATAAATTAACACGCAAAAAGAAGGAAAATACGCCCTGGCCAGCGGAGGAGCCAAAACTGAAGCAGTCATGAGGTTTCATTGGTGAACTAGTTTGGATCTATTTTATGAAAACACGGCGGGGATCGAGCCAAGAACCGTACTTGCTAACAAAAATCATGGAGCCTATGCATCTGCAACAACTACTTGGATGAACAACGATGAACCGCAGGGAAGTAGTCAAACCCTTATGGGGAAATGAGACTTACCAGATTTCGACGGAGGAGGTGTAGAGACGACTGCGTCTTCTCAGGTGACCGCTGACGAACTCCGTTGAGAGTGGCGATGCAGCTCGACGTTCCGGCGCAGGCTCCAGTTCTGGCGAAGTCGGGTGGCGTTTTAGAGGCGCGAGGAAGAAGAAGGAGTAAAAGGTGAAAGGAGGGGCCCATTTGTCTATTTATAAGGAGATGGGACGCGAAGCGACGCCGTAAAAAACAGAACGGTCACAGTAAATTTGTGGCTGAAACCGCACCTCCATTTTCGCTCCAGACTGGATTTGGGACTTGTTTCGAAAGATTCGCCATAATGGCTCTAGGGAGACAACGGTCAGCAGAATGACGTCATGAAGATATTGATTGAAAGACACTAAGTCATGAAGCAAGGAAAGATAACCCGGCAGAAAGTTAACCCGGGCAAAAGATGAGACCTGGTTAGTTTGTTCAGACTAAAGAGTTTATAGAGTTTAACATGGACAAATCCAAATTAAACTAGGGGCTAATGTTGGCGATATACCCCACGGGTATGACCCGCCCAACATGTGACCCAGAACTGCCAGGCGGCCCATGAGGAAGATTCCTACCAGAAGCATAAGGCCCAGAAGGCGGCTCGGATTAAGGCCGGCTCTTGGGGCGTTGCGTGGCGGGCCGGCTCATGAGAGAAGACAGGAATATTCCTTTACTCGAGAAACAAGATGATTATGTAGAATTAGGTTGAGTCATGGGTTGTATTTCGACCCAGATTACATTGTACTCTCGGGGCCTCAACCTGTATATAAGGGAGAGCCCCCGAGGTAGAAAGATTAAGTAAGAAAAAACCCTCGAGATCTTGGTTAGTGATTCTGCACCCTTGTAATCGAGATCATCATCAATATACACAAAGCAGGACGTAGGCTTTGACCTCCATCGGAGGGGCCGAACCTAGGTAAACCCTTGTCTCTCATTCCCGATCAGCCCCGTTCAAGTCGCCACCTAGATGCGATGGACTCACACATAAGTTCTCTCATGAGGACATCTGCCGTAACAAAGCCACGACACACGCCGAGATGACCAACACCGCGCTAGAGCCAGTCATGGCGAGGATGTGGGTGCTACATGCCGGCGGGCTCATTGCAGGCATGGTCGTTATGGAGTTTGTGCGCAAGCACATTGCTCCCCTCCAGAGGCACACACGTCCGGTATGGACTCATTCGGGACTGGGGGGACCCCATGAGGCTGAGCGCTGATCGCCTCGCCCCAGAGGTGGTGGAGGGGCTGGCGAACGTTCTCCTTGCCACGTGGACGCCATTTTTGCCGCAAGAGGCGGCTCCAATCTATTGCTTGGGAAACCGGGAGGACGTGCGGGACGGCATGCTGCAGTTTGATCAGTGCGGGCTGGTACCCGTGGGTCGTGTGGGGCCCCGCGACAATCCAATCCAGGTGCTGCCGATACCAGGAGGCGATGATGATGTCGAGCTGGCGGTCGCAGCCGATGCCAGGAGCGAGGCAGTGGCACCCCTCCCGACTTGCCGCCTGCCGACAGTTGAGGCCTGCAGGGGTGGTGGCAGCGATGTTGGGGGGTCCCGAGCCGGGGCCCAGCGGTCTACGCCTCCGCAGGATGAGACCCTTGGCAAGGGAAGCCCTCCGCCTAGCGGGGCGATCCCGCCAGCCGAGGTTTCGTGAGGGGGCCTAGGAAGGCCTCGCGATGGGGCCCTAGGAGGACGCCCTAGTGAAACTCGAGGAACCTGCAGCGGTTGTTTACCGGGAAGGAAGCTAAAGAGGAGGCGATGGGTCCCTAGAGACAAGTAAGCCTCCTTGCCGTGCACACTCCTCGCACCAAACACTTCACCTAGCAAGGCTTGGCCTGATCCCCAGCTATGCAAGAGGAGCTCCCCGCCGAAGAAGAGCAAGGACGAAACCCGGGAGGGGGACGCCCCGGGGCCGGCCAGGGCTCAACGGGAGTTGGGAGCGGACGACACGCCGGCGCCCTCGCCGAGTCCTGAGGAGCGCGGCGGAGTCGCCGAGGAAGAGCCCCCGGCCTCCGCCTAGCCCACCAAGGAGGTCTTCCCTCTTGCCGGAGGAGGAGAGCCTCCGGAAGTGGTCCGCACCGAGGGGGAGCAGGCAACGACGTGGCGGCCAAAACAAGCCTTGAACGATCGCCAAGGCGCCACGAGCCGGATGCGGCCGCACCCAGCCCTCTCCGCACGGCCGATCTGCCGGCAAGAGCGGGAGTCGAGGAGGAGGTCGAGGAAGATCCTGTCCGCCTATAGGAGAATAGGGTCGCCTTAGGTTGAGACCTGGGTGGTCGGATGATGCAGCAGCCCCCGGGCCTACAGGGCCGCCGGGGGCGGAGAAGGAGGGGTCGGGTGTGTCCTTGGCTTTAATCCCGGTGAGCCACAACACCCTACTGCGAAACGGGACTCTGCGCCACGCCCGATTGGCCCTCATCTCCTTGGAGGCCGACCTCATGGCCGTGGAGGAGAACCTTCACCAAGAGCGGGAGCGCCTCGCGGGAGGCTGGTGGCAGCTGAACGTGGCCGCAACCGAGCTGGGCCGCCGCCAAGCCGATGCCGTTCGAAGGGAAAGCGAGGAGGCCGTCCGGAAGACCTAGGAGCTCCTTGAAGGATGCGAGAGAGGTTGCCCGACACCTCGAGGAGGCGGTGTTAGTGGAGAAGGCCTTCGCGGAGCGCGCCGCGGGTTGCAAGGGGGCAGTCGCCCGGCGCAAGAGCAGGGCGGCAGTCCTGGAGCTGGACATGGAGTTCCGAGAGCGTGAACTCCTGCAGACCACCATCGAGCAGGAGAGGGAGCGAGAGCGCATAGAGAATCTGGATTGTGTCGTGGCGGCCGGCGACG
This sequence comes from Elymus sibiricus, assembly GCA_039707655.1. NCBI lineage: Eukaryota > Viridiplantae > Streptophyta > Magnoliopsida > Poales > Poaceae > Elymus > Elymus sibiricus. The sequence continues at coordinate 223,974,980 of CM077665.1, forward strand.
CCTCCAACAAAGAACACCTTGCGAAAGCCAACGCCACGTGCGGGGAGAAGGCTGTGAAGTACAAGGCACGGTTCGACAAGGAGTCTTAGGATGAGGTCGCACAGAAGACCAAGGCCCTTGCCGACACCTACTCCAAGAAGTTGTAGAAGCAGGAGGACCACTTCATGAAGAGGCGTGGCGATCTTGACGCCGAAATCACCAGACTCAAAAAGCAGTTCGCGGTGTCGGAGGCCGAGAAGCGGAGCATGACGGAGCTCCAGGACACGACCCGCTCTGGGCTAGAGGAGCTCCAGGCACAGGTGTGATCTGTCAGCGATGAGGCGCAGAGGACCCGCGACGAGACTACCCAGAGACGCGGGAAGCAGCACCAGTGCTCCAAGATGTTCCAAGAGCTCGCGGAGCGCGAGCTCAGTGCCGTGGCCACCTTTTCCGTCGAGAGGTTGGAGAGCCCTTGGGAAACCGATGACGCCAGCTACCTGGACTTCTTCACAATTCTCGTGGTGCAGCTGGTGGCAGGCTCCACCCGGTGGAATGAGATCTATGACTAAAAGTGTCGCGACCTTCTGCGCCAGGCATCGACCCGCATCTTTAGCGACCTGCTGTGTGTCGACAGCAACTTCGCCTTCGACCAGGTGCTATCTTCGGTCCCCGAGGAGCTTCGACGCAAGCTTGCGAGGGCAGTAGGGGACCATGTGGCAATCCTGCTGGAGTGGTTCGCGTCTGTCGGAGAGGGTTTCGGCGAAGACGGCGGTGCGGCCATTGATGACGCCGACAGCAGCTCTGCTGCCTGAGCCCTTCTCGCTCCCCTTCCTGTAATAGGGTAGAGGCAGCCCCGTGGGGGCATCAAAACATTCGTAGGGCACTTATGTCCTAAGTACTTAATGCTTTATGCGCTTCCATTTTCCTCATGAGGCCTTTCTTTCCCTTTTACATTGTCTTTGTGCCCTGTGTCACTGAAACCCAGCCTCTGAGACGGGCAACAAGTGTCGCTGGTATCCCAGGAGCATGCGCTCTGAAAGTCCATAGGGTGTAGGGCTCTTAGGGCTGGTAGGAGTCCCTGAGGCGCGATGCTCAGGGTCCCCCCTTGATGCGCAGGCGGCTCGTGCCAATGAAATCAGGATGCCTCGAGAGGGAAACAAGAAGGAGGAAGACCGAGGGATGCTTTAGACTTAGCTCCTTCGAGGTGTGCGATTTGGGGAGAGACCTCCGCAGGGAGCGGGTCATGATGTGCGGTCCCTCGCGGACCCTTTTTCCCATGGAACGCTGGTCGTGAGGCGTCTCGAGGGCGGGCTCCTCACGCCTTCGATATCATGCACGAGGAAAATTGCCAAGTTTTCGTGAGCAATGCAGCAGGGCGCCCTCGCGGGGTCACCTGTGGGTGTTACACAAGGAGAGAAGAGCACCAAGGACCTGGTGAGGTGATGTACATGGGAGCAGGCCTACGAGCCAAAGCTCAGCCGCTTGGATTTTGCAGTGGTGCTGGCACTGACCCGAGCACAGGCACCTTGCCCAGCCCCGACTCGCTAGAGACACGGGGAAGATCATGAGCGCACGCCCCTCCTGAGGCATACTAAGCTACAAGCACACAAAATTCTAAAGGAAACAAGATTTACTGATGCATGAAGCAGGTTCATTACATAACAGAAAGATACATGCTGCCGTGTTCGAAACAGGCCAGCTTGAGGATTTGATGGCCGAGTGCCCCTCAGGTAAGTAGGCTGCCAATGTTGAGCATGAGGCATCCGCCAGCCCTGAGCATGGGGCTTCCACGAGATTGGGAAGGAGCTCTCACGTGCCAGAGGCAGCGCGGGTAGAGAGAGCCCCTTAGCATGTACAGCTCCATGTCGCTCGTATCCGTGGGGCGTGGATAGAACGTACGGTGATTGGGGTGTTCCATGTGTTCTGTACCGGAACACCCTCCGCCATCAGGAGTGGGACCGCGGTGGGCCAGGGGGTGGGTGTTAACCACCTCTGCATTTCTTGGGATGCGAGACTCCAGGCACATGCGCATTAGCCTTGATAACCCACAAGTATAGGGGTCGCAATAGTCTTCACGGGTTGTATTTCACCCTGACTTATAGTTTTGAATCAAGGGGAGCCATAGAATATTTATCGTCCTTCGCAGTTGAGTTGTCAATTCAAACCCACCTAGGATATCTCTATGCAACCAAGTTTTTGTAGCATGGCAAGTTATAGTAGTAACAGTAACAGTGATAGTGAAAGTAGTAATTTTGCAGCAGTTGTGACACCAGTAGCAGCAATAGTAACTTAGAAAGTTTCAGTATATGTAAAGCATAGGCACGTGGATCGGTGATGGATAATTATTTAGATGACATCAATCATGTAACAATTATACACTAGGACGACACAGAACTAGCTCCAATTCATCAATGTAATGTAGGCATGTATTCCGTATATACTCATACGTCTTGGCGATAAGAACTTGTATGACATCTTTTGTTCTACCCTCCCATGCCAACAGAGTCCTAAGGGAAACTAAGGGATATTCAGGCCTTCTTTAATAGAGAACCGGAACAAAGCATTAACACAATGTGAATAAATGAACTCCTCAAACTACGTTAATCACCGGAAAGAATCCCAATTATTATCACCTTGGGGTATGCGGATAAAGAAACGTAATTGGTGCATACAACTTGCAAGATCGGATCCAATTCACTCTTATATTCATGAAAACATAATAGGTTCAGATCTGCAATCATGGCACTCGGGCCATAGTGAAAAGCATTAAGCATAGCAAAGTTATAGCAACATCAATCTCAAAACATAGAGGACACTAGGGATCAACCCTTATCAAACTTAACTCGATTACATGATCAATCTCATCCAATCCCTTCACTCTCCAACAAGCCTGCAAAGGAATTACTCACTCCCATTGGTGAGCATCATGGTGGTGTTGATGAATAAGGATTGGTGATGACGAGGGCGACGAATCACCCCCCCCGGAGCCCCAAACGGACTCCAGATCAGCCCTCCCGAGGAAGAACGGGAGGTGGTGGCGGCTCCATCTCGTAAAACACGATGAGATCTTCTCTCATGTTTTTTGCTCCAAAGATGTGAATTTATAGGAGTGGAATTAGGGTCGGGGAGCCACATGGGCCCCACAAGCCAACAGGGAGCACTAGGGGAGTGGGCGCGCCCTGTTGCCTTGTGGCTCACAGGCAACATCCTCTGTTGGATCTTCGATCCATAATTCTTTATTTATTCCAAAATTAATTCACAAAAATTTTCGTCCAATTTCAGGAACTTTTATTTCTGCACAAAAATAACACCAAGGTAGTTTTGCTGAAAACAACGTCAATCCGGTTTAGTTCCATTCGAATCATGCAAATTAGAGTCCAAAACGAGAGCAAAAGTGTTTGGAAAAGTAGATATGTTGGAGACGTATCAACTCCCCCAAGCTTAACTCATTCCTTGTCCTCAAGAAATTTAGTTAATAAACTGAAAGTGATAAAAAAAGTTTTACAAACTCTTTTGTTCTCGTTGTTATACACATGCTTAGCTAGTGTTCAAGTTTTCAGCATAAATCATGAATAGCCATATCCATGATAACAATTAAACATCATTTTCACTCATGGCAATACATAACCAACTAGAGAGTAATAATAAGATATCTCACATGACAACAATTTGTCAAAACAATGATGACATAATATGACAACATGGTATTTCGCTAGCCCTTTCTGAGACCGCAAACATAAATGCAAAGCACATTTGAGGCTCAAGCAACGACTAAACATTATAATTGAGGGCAGAAAAGATCCAGTCAAGCTCACATCCTGTGACACCCTGGATTAAGTGCTACAGTAATCCCTGTAATCAAGCTACAGTAACCTAAGGATTAAGCTAATCCATTTTGCTAATCCAAGTATGATCACTGGTGCTATCAAACCCTAATTCAAATTCCTTTGCCATTCAAATTCTTTTGAAAAGTGGATTTAAAAGTTTTAAAAATCAGCAATTAAAAATCATGGATGGGTTACAAATAATCCTTAAGCATTTATAAAATTATAAGAAACATTTTATAAATTAATTAAGTGCCTCTAATTTTTTTTAACAAAGGGCAAATCAATTATTAAATGCCCTTTAGATCTTTTGAAAAATACTACATGTGCAAATAAGTCCCAGATTAATTGTGGCAGTACAAAATATTGCTTGTTAATTATTGGAACATATTTCACATTTTTTCTAAAGCTTTTTGGGTCCTAGAAATAAATAAATAGTAAGGATAAAAGAAAGCAGGAGCAGCAAATTTAAATAAAAAGAAAACAAAAAGCCCAAAACCCCCATTCGCCCCCGAGCCTCGGCCCACTTAACGACCGGCCCAAGTCGGCGGCTATACCCCCCCCCCGTGCTCCCGATTTGGATCGGGGCCGCACCCCGCGCCGCGACGACGCCGACGCCCCGCCTCCGAACCCCGTCGCCGGCGCTGCCCCATCGCGCCTTCTCACCGTCGGCGCCTCCCCGACCCCCACGCGCCCACTGCCCCCGCCGCCCTACGCGCATCGGTGAGCCCGTGGGCTCCCCCCTTTTCCCCTCGCCACTTGCCCCCAGCCTCTCGTCGCGCTCACCACACCACCCCGCCCGCGCACGCGCGCCGCCTCGCCCGCCGCGCGTCCTGGCCACGGCCCGCCCGCACCGTGCGCGCCGACCGCGCCTCCCCTTCCTCTCTTCCACGCGCTCCCCCGACGCCAACGCAGCACGCCCCGCCCGCACCACGCGCTGGCCCCTTCCCCCTGGCTCCGCCGGCGTCGGCCACCCGTTGGCCGCCGGCGAGCGCCGTGCGTGCCTTCGGCCGCCCCGGCCCCGATCTGGTTAGTGGGGGATAAGCCCCCACTTTATCCCCCACTAACCCCCCCTAGGCCACTGACAGAAGGGGCCCACCCCCCCTTAAACGAAAAAATTAAAAGTAAAAATAAACATAATTAAAAAATGAAATAAATAATTATGTAAATTAATCAATCAATCAATCAATTAATTAGCTAATTAACTTAGTTAAACTTGATTAGGTGAGTTAATCATTTGTTAATTTTAACAGGGTATGACAGGTGGATCCCACCTGTTAATTAATCAAGTTTTAGTATTAATTAAACCTGATTAAGCCACTGTTAATGACAACTAGGGCCCACTGGTCAGTTTGACCAGTCAAAGGCCCTATTGACTGCTGATGTCAGCATAACATCATGCTGATGTCATAAATGATTTTTGGATTAAATTAAATCTATTTAATTTCAGATTATTAATAAAACTTTAAAAATTAATATAAACTAATCTGTAAGTCAGATGAAAATAATTTATGCATGAAAGTTGATCAGACAAATCCCACGAATCCGAATACGATGTCCGTTCATCTGTCACATGCCCCTAACATGATGAACGTTGAATTTTCCATCGGATTCATCTGACCGGTAAAAGCCAGAGACCCGGGAAATATCGTCAGATATTCTCCCGCTCCGTCTGTGACTTTTAATACTGCATTATCTCTTGGGTACTACTGTATACTGCCATGTCATGCATCGTGATGCATTTGTCTGCTTTATATTTATTGTTTCTCCCCCCTCTTCTTACCGGTAGACACCGAGACTGACGTTGCTGCCGGGTACGACTACGCCACTGACGATCAGCCTTTTGCAGCAGAGCAGCAAGGCAAGCAAACCCCCTTGAGCATACCGATATTGCTCATTCTTTCTCTCTCATGCTTGCATTAGATTTTGCTACTGTTGCAGTTAGCTCCTAATATTCTGATGCATAGCCTGCTTTTGATAAACTGCTATTGTACCTACTGCTTCATTTAACTGCTTAGCATAGGTTGATAATGCTCCCATGTGACCCCTTAGTCCCAGTTGCTCCGCTTTCAATATCAGTTACTCGATCATCGTGATCGACGAGCCAGGCACGTCACATCTCTACATACCCCCTTAGTTGTACGACTCTGCAGAACTACTATCGAGTACCGAGGGTGACACCTCGTGTAGTACTCATGATGTTAGCTGTTTAGTGTATCTAGTCGGTCGTGGTTATCGAGGGTGATTCTTCCTTCACCACTTCCGACAACGACTTGTCGTGCAACCCCTCAAGTGTGGGACTATTGAGCGTGATTCCTCTAAGTCCACCTTGACGGTTACATCGAGCGGGATCCATTGAGGGTGATTCCTCAGGTCCCGCATTCATGTTTTATACACATGGTTACAATGACTTGGTTACGGAAAGATGTTGGTGATGGGTCGGCCCTGAAGGGTACCCACGGTTTAATAACGATTAGGCGTGGCCGGGCAGGTGAGGCCCTTGCCACAAGACCTCGAGACGGGGCCACAGGGCCGCACATCATGGGTCGCGCTCATCACCGCATTAATAAAATGCTAATGGGTTGGGTATTTGATCTGAGTTGGTCGATTGACCTTTTTACGCACTAACCTTCACGTGGCTCAAGTTATGGGTACTCGGAGTCGTTGTATCAGCGCCGAAGCTCTTCGGACGTCAGCAATGGAGCGGCGCGCGCCCGAGTGGTTCGCGACGGCATTAATCTTGTATTAGAGGTACTAGTACTGACCTCGGCCGCCCTCACATCGTGCAGGAGTGCAAAGGGTGCGTAGGCCCATGACCCCTGTGCATTTTGGATTTAGACCGGCAGGCTGGCCTCTCTGTTGAGCCTATGTAGGGCGATGACGTGTTGATATCTCGAGGCCGGGCATGACCCAGGAATGTGTGTTCGGCCAAAGGGTATCAAGCGTGTTGGAAAGTGTGGTGCACCCCTGCAGGGATGAATTTAACTATTCGAATAGCTATGTCCACGGTAATAGGACGACTTGGAGATGTATCCCGATCTACTACAACTATAATTGTGACTTAAAATTGAAATGAATGTTGGCTCCGAGTTTGCTTTATCGCAGGGAGTCGAGGAAGAATCTCTAGGCGTGGTTACTTAATAAAATTGCTACAATAATATTGTTACATATGAGTTACCAGTCTACTCTCTTCTAATGCTGCAAGATGTTGAAGATGCTAGTCTTTGATAGGACTAGGCCTTCTATCTTTTCATGCTTTCATGCAGTCAGTCCAAAGATATAACCCCATTAATTTGGTACTGATGCATATTCTAGTATATTTCTGATGTATGTCTTGCGAGTACTTTGGATGAGCCCTCTTCCCCCCGAAACGATTACTGCGTTCAGATGACGGAGCCCAGGAGATGGAGTACCCCGCCGATGACTACTACGACACTGCTGGAGCTTACTACTACATGGAGAGTACCGACACTCAGGAGTAGTTAGGTTGGCTCCCATGCAGGAGGCCTTGCCTCTTCCGATCCGCTGCTTATGTTTGTGCTATCCTTCTTAAGGCAAAACTTGTTTAACTTATGTTTGTACTCAGAGAATATTTGCTTCTGCTGACTTGTTTGAATTTGAGCTTATGTCCCTCGAGGCCCCTGGCTTGTAATATGAAGCTTGTATGACTTTAATTTGTGTCTAGTGTTGTGTTGTGATATCTTCTAGTGAGTCCGTAATCTTGATCGCGCGTACTTGCGTGGATGATTAGCGTACGATCAAACTGGTGGCGTCACAAGTTGGTATCAGAGCCGACTGCCTGTAGGTAGCCCCCATTCCAACTCCTTGGCCGAAGTTGAGTCTAATACTTGAAAAACTTTTACTAACATTGTTGTGTGGTTTACGGGCCCACATCTCAATCGGGTGGTATTAGGATCTTTTATTCCTCGTCTATACTCTGGGTTCTCATCTCTCTTCTCTTTTGGGTAAAATATTTTACTAACTCTAACATTAGGTTCTCATGATCACATCTACCGGAGAGTTGTGTCGTCGACAAATGTTTTCTTTTGAAGTTATGATGCACACACTATCATTTGACATCTTGAATCTCCTTGTTACAGATGCGTCCTTTCAGGCAGCTCGCTTGTCTGACTATGGCTGTCGCTGCCCCTAAATTCCCGGCCATTCTGATCAACCTCTATACCAGGCTAGGATATCGCTGGTACCACGAGTACACTATTCACGAGGACTTCCACGAGTTCAACTAGGAAGAGTACCAAGCTGAGGTTGTTATCTAGGATCGGCATGATCACTCCATCACTGAGAGGCACACCTATTGCGGTGTTGGAGTGGCTGTTGATATGGCAGTCCATGATGCTGCCTATAATGCTATCACCCGCCTCCGTAGAGAGCACCCTTGCTTGGAGGAGACTGGATTCACATACATTCTGTATGTCCCCGCTGGGAATGAGACTGGATCCAACACCGCTGCCTTCACCCCTTACGTGCGGCAGCGTAACGACCGGTCCTACACTGCGATCTGTACCCCTTATGTGAGTCGTCGTTACGACCCACAGATTCTGGTTGAATACACTGAGGCGCTGGATCGTGCTGTCTGAGCTCTGACTGTGGAGTTGTACGCCATTCGTACTCGTCTTTACGACCCTTTGGATCAGTTGATACCAGTAGTCTGTGCGGGGACGTATCCACATTACATCCTTTACCCGCGCCGGACAGAGCTACCAACAAGTCTTGAGTGGCCTGCTGTTGGAGGTCGTACACCTGCACGTGGACCTCTGCTCCCCGGTCCGGACCAGTATCCGTATCAAAGTGTTCATGGATTGCGGAATCCTATCCCCAAGTTTGCCATTCTTGATCATCGACAGTTACATGGCTTCAGTGGTTGTCCCCGACGTTGATGTAGCATTTCGCTATGTCTCGTTGTTGTATCTCTCTATCGCCTGCCTGCGTGCCTCCTAGTCGGTCTAAGTTATTTCCATGCTGAACTTATTGTTGGTTTGTAACAGACTTATCACTAGTAGGAGAAAGGGCTAGTAGTACCGCTGGTAATAGGTCTAGCAGTAGTGCGGGCACCCGCGCTACTGCTACGGCGCTACAGCCAACTTTTAGTAGTAGCGCCGTTTGCCTAGCGCTACAGCTAAAGTTTAGCAGTAGTGCGTCTTAACCAGCGTTACTGCTAACTGAGTTAGCAGTAGCGTGCTTTTCTAACCCACGCCACTATTAAACGCACATATTTCTTTTTTTATATTTCTATTGTATTTACACACAGTTATACATATTAATATACAACATCAACAATTATTGTGCCAGCAACAACATTTAGATTAAAGTGGATGGATGCAAGTGATCATGTTGAATTAGAGAAATATATGATGTTGCGAATCGGAACATCATATTTTCCTCTAATTCAACATGATCACTTGCATCCATACACTTTAATCAAATATATGTCATATAACTCATCATCCTCTTAATTATCTAACAACTCATCATCATCTTAATCATACCAAGTTAAAATGTCATAAAACTAACAAACACCATAATAATCATCATGCTAATCGATCATGCCAAGTTAATATAAACCAGAAAAACTTATCTCTCATAGGACCTAGTCCTCCCTCCTAGGTAAAATGTCATAAAACAGAATAACACCTATGTCTCCATGGTGAAGCAAAGAGATCCAACGGTCTCCAACTTGTGGCTTGCGGTCCTTCTTTATTTCTCCCCGTGCTTCAATTTGGAGCCGTCCTTGTGGTTTGCGCTCAGTCGAGTATGGAGAAGCGAACTGGACCCTCGTAGGGCTTTTAATTGTCATATAACCTTTGCCATGCATCAACGGAGGCATAATACTATTTGGCAGTTTCTATTGAAGAACATAATAGTAGCCTAGTTAGCAATGTAATCAACACCATTTACGCAATAGTAGTGTACTTAATTAGAAACTCTTACCAAGATATTTGTGCGAATGTCATCCGCCCTCAACCTATGCACTAGTGGCATGTAAAATGTATAATTTGGGCCAGGTCCCATATTATACGGAAAGTTGACCCTACCAAACAGGACACCAATAACAAAGGTGACAAGAACATCCTTCTCCTCCCAAGTTAGATGTGATCCATAAGTGTAGTGTGTCGTGTCAATTAATTTCTGTGTTTCACTCGAAGAAACGAAATAATCTATAAATTATGAATTAACAAATTTAGTATGGATGAACACCAACTATTTCTAAATATAGAATGCAAATTACTTGACAAATATGGTTGACAAACTCACATGGAGGTAAAAGAGGAAGCATATTGACATCCACCCAAATGTCGATGTTACCTTCAATATGATCTTCAGGACGAAGAACGAAGGTGAATTCCATATCCTCCTGAAATCCATATGCCTTGGCTAGAGATTCCCAATTTGAGCACCCTAATTCTGTGTTATTAACTGCATTCATTACTTTGACCAAAAATGTGTGACCATGTTTAGTCCTCAGGTTAGCTCTCCTCGTCTCCTTACTCTCGTGGTCTTCGAAACCGAGCCTCTACAAGACATACCGTCTTCCATGGCAGGGGATGAACTAGTCAAATTGTATAAAACAAAAATTACACGTTGAAGCAAAGAAACAGAAGTCATGCTTAATTACGAAAAAATAATTGTCATCGTTGCGTACCGTACAAACATCGAAGGTCTTGTCAAGCTTGATGGTGAAGAACCTGCCGTCTCGCAGGCGAGGCGTGTCGCACAAACCCCGATCATCGCCGTAGTAATCACACTCAGGGATCCTATCGTCTTCAGACATTTCCTGTGTTCTTGATTCAAAAATTCGGCATGAGCATTATTAAAATAATGCATATTGAGCGCCTGAAATTTGCCAGAACGAAAATGAATCAACATTCCGGCAAAACATTGGCCCTAGGAGGTGTTCCCTGCAATAACATACACACATGTCCAAATAGACCTAATTCAATATCGGTTGACTTTCGGTCTATCAAGGCTTTCCTTAAATAACTCTCATATCTCATGGTGTGTTTGTGCACAATCTCTCACACTGATATGGTGGTGTATATATGTTTGTCGACACTCTCTCACAGTAATAGTTCAACCGTCGGTGATGGACGCACCCCCTCTCCTCTCCTTGCGCATTATACCGAGGTATATATTGCAAGAAGAGAAGAGGAAGAAGCGCCCCCCACGACAACAATCGGGATTCCTCCATCAAGAACACACATGAAAGTCACACAAGGAGCAACGACAGACCAAAAGTATCTGATTTTTTTACTAAAAAATTATAACTAATACATCTCAAATACATTTATAATGAACTCGAATATAATATCACTAATACATCTTCTTGAATAATCCAGTTAATGCATCATCGAATATTATAACTAATACATCTCGAATATTATCATATAATATCACTAATACAGATCGAATATTATCGAACAATCTAGTTGACTCGCGGTTCCTGAGCCACGGGCGGTGGACACGCAAAGAGAAGGAACCATCACAGGATCATAACTCGGGTGAGATCCCTGAAGAACCTGCAAGGTATTGGAGAACCTGGCATCCAACGCAGCCATGTAGCGCTGGACATTCTTGTCCTCCTCCCTGACACGGCGACGTACCACCTCCGCAGGGGCTCGCTCCCTCCGCACCAATAGTGGCCCATGCGACCGCCACCAAAGAAACTCCGGGTCGACGATGAGACCTGGATTCCTCACCAAGCTGCGCGCCCCGTAAGGTAGCACCTCCCACTGCCAGCCCGGCGGACCCAGTCCCGGACATGGCGCCTCTCAAGGATGTCGTCGCCGAGTCGACGACGCGGATGCGGGCGGGCATCGTTGACGTCGAGAACAAATTCCTATGAAAACATTTTCTTATCGTTTAATGTTTTACTTTCTGGTTATCTTCTTAGAAATACCCTAACAATTTCTTTTTTCACATAAAAACATTATATAAAACATGTCCGAAACTCATTTTGACTCATTTTTGACTCGGTTTTCTTATTAACTATCTAATTTCATAAACAATTTCAGAAACCCTAGCAATCCTAGCAAGAACCCTAGCAACAAGCCCTAGCAATGTCCTCACCACAACCCTAGCAATCCACCAAAATTAGACCTAGCAATCAAACGGGCGAAGGAGGCTCGGTATGTCTCACCAGAGAAGGAGATGGCCGGCACGCGGAGGAGACGGCCGGCGCGTGAAGGAGACGGCCGGCGCGCGGAGGAGACGGCCGGAGGAGAAGCAGAGGCCGGGGTCGGGGTCGGCGGCGCGGTCGGGGTCGCCGGGGTCGTGGTCGGGGTCGAGGTCGGGGGCAGCAGAGAGTGGGAGGACCGGCGGCGGCGGCGGAGTTGAGAGGGAGGGAGTGAGGAGGGAGAGAGGGAGAGAGTGAGGGCCAGGCATGCGTGGGGAAGATGGTAAGTCCACGAGGGGACCGATTAGCAGTAGCGCGGGGCAGAGAAGAGCGCTACTATTATTTTTTTAGCTATAGCGCGGTTTGCAGAAGGGCACTACTACTATACCTAGCTTGTCGGCAATGATGTGGCAATTATATTAATAGCGCATTTTATTCCAGCCGCGCTACTGCTATGTGGATACCAGTAGCGCCCTTTGTGACCACGCGCTACCGCTCATTAGCAGTAGTGCCTCCTTTTAACAAGCGCTACTGATAAATTTCTGTGTATAAGGTTTTCCCTAGTAGTGTATGTATGGATCATTATGTCGTGCTTGACTATTATGATGTATCTATTGCACTTCCTTCTTTGTGCATTTTACCTCATGAATGATTCATTTTCTTGTAATTACTCAATGCTAAACTATCATTGTTACTTATAACAAGATGGTTAGGCCAGCTGGTCGTGGTCGTGGTGCGCCTGACCACCCTCCGCCACCTGAATACATGGCTGGAATGATGCAACAGTTTGAGCTGAACCGCCAGTTTATGCAAGGGCTTATGGATCAGATTCCGAGGCCGAACATGAATCAGCAGCCACCCCCAATGACTCTGCAGAACTTTATGCGCCTCAACCCTGCTATCTACCGCAGCTCAACTCAGCCGGTTGACGCTGATGACTGCCTCCGTGACATCACTTATGAGTTGGCCAATGGCTAGCTATGTCACCTTCGCATCGTACTTCCTGAAGGGTCCCGCTGCTCAATGGTGGGACAGTCACAGGCGCTCACAACCTGTTGGAACAATCATCACCTGGTCGGAGTTCCAAGCTGCTTTCCGTGCTCGCCACATTCCTCAGGGAATTATGGACAGGAAGAAGCGTGAGTTTCGCAACCTCACCCAGGGCAACAAGACTTTGGATGCTTACCAGCGGGAGTTTCTGGACTTCTCGCTATGCTGAAGAAGACGTTGCAACTGATGCTCGTAGGCAGGAGAAATTCCGCGAAGGCCTTCACCCTGATATCAAGCTGGCGCTCCTTGTTCAGGACTTTGATAACTTTGCCATCTTGGTGAACAAGTCCATTCAAGTTGAAACAGGTCAGCAGGACTACAAGGATAGGAGCAAGCGCAACCCCGACATGAGCTCATCTTCGGGCTCATCATCACAGAAGCGCAAGATCTAGATTCCCCACAACATGTACCATGCACCTGCTTCTGCTCCAAGGCCGTCCTATGCTGCTCCTCGTCTGCCTCCTCCACCAGCTAGGCAGCCGAGGCTCCTAGCTCCACCACCACGAGCTCCTGTTCCCCCTTCCCGTCCTGAGGATGGGATGTGCTTCAAGTGTGGCCGTCCAGGACACCGTGCCAGAGAGTGCAGGAAAAACCAGAATCAACCTGCACTGCCTTCCAACCAGCCCCGCAACAACAATGCCAGGCCTTCTCAGGGTCGTGCTCGGTCTAACAATGTTGAACTGAATGAAGCTCAAGACCAGCCTGCTACTGTGATGGGTACTCTTCTCGTCAACTCAACTCCAGCTTCTGTATTGTTTGATACAAGAGCATCGCATTCTTTTATGTCTGAAGACTTTGCATACATGCATGGCATTAAGTACGAGGAGATGAACATTCCAATAGTGGTAAACACCCCCGCAGGCCAATGTCGAACCTCCATGGTTAGCCACAATGCCCCCATTGAAATAGAAGGACTGGAATTCCATGCTTCCCCCATTATATGGAAGTCTTTGAAAATCAACCTCATTCTAGGAATGGATTGGTTGAAAACACATACTGCTTCGATCGTTTGCGCCACCAAAACTGTCCACCTCCTACAACCTTCGAATGAGATCGTAAGCTACCATGCTCATCTTGTTCGATATGCTGAAGCCCGTCTATATGCCCTAAATGCATTAAATGCGTCACCTCTGGAGGGGATTGAAAACAACCCAATGGTCCATGATTTTCAAGACGTCTTTCCAGAAGAAATTCTTGGGATCCCCCCTGTAAGAGATGTTGAGTTTGTGATCGACTTAGTGCCAGGCACCACCCCTATTGCTAAGCGGTCTTATAAGATGCCCCCTCATGAACTCCTTGAATTGAAACAAGAAATCGATGATTCACTTCGTCAAGGGTTCATTCGTCCAAGTTCCTCTGCTTGGGGAGCACCTTCTCTCTTTGTCAAGAAAAAGATGGTACGAATCGGTTGGTCCAAGATTACCGTCCAATCAACCAAGCAACGATTCACAACAAATATCCGCTTCCTCGGATCAACGATCTGTATGATCAACTTGCTGGTTCATCAGTGTTTTCAAAACTCGACTTGAGGTTGGGTTACCATCAGATCCGGGTTAGTGAAGAAGATATTCCCAATACTGCATTCGTTACTCGCTATGGTTCATACAAGTACACCGTCATGTCCTTCGTCTTAATCAATGCTCCAGCAACCTTCTCTCGCCTGATGAACTATATATTCATGGATTAACTCGACAAATTCGTCGTGGTTTATCTGGATGATATCTTGGTTTATTCCAAGAATAAAGAAGAGCACACTGACCATCTTCGTCTTATACTGGAAAAGCTTTGCGAGCATCAACTTTATGCAAAGTATTCCAAGAGTGAGTTCTGGATGGACGAAGTAACCTACCTTGGTCATGTGATTGATAGTCTCCAACGTATCTATAATTTTTGATTGTTCCATGCTATTATATTATCTGTTTTGGATGTTTTATATGCATTAATATGCTATTTTATATTATTTTTGGGACTAACTTATTAACCTAGTGCCTAGTGCCAGTTTCTGTTTTTTACTTGTTTTTGAGTATTGCAGATAAGGAATATTAAACGGAGTCCAAACGGAATAAAATCTTCGGAATGATTTTTCTTGGACCAGAAGAAACCTGCCAGACTTGGAGATGAAGGCAGGAGACTTGCCGGGAGGCGACACGCCACCTGGGCGCGTCCAAGGGGGGGCGGGGCGCCCCCCTGGCTTGTGGCCCCCCAGCAGGTCTCCTAACCCTATTCTTCGGCCTATAAATTCCCAAATATTCCCCCAATACCAAAAAGAGCCACGAAAATACTTTTCCGCCGCTGGAACCCTCTGTTCCCGTGAGATCCTATCTTGGAGCCTTTTCCGGTAATCTGCCGGAGGGGGATTCGATCACGGAGGGCAT
The DNA here is from genome assembly GCA_039707655.1 of Elymus sibiricus. NCBI lineage: Eukaryota > Viridiplantae > Streptophyta > Magnoliopsida > Poales > Poaceae > Elymus > Elymus sibiricus. The sequence goes on from CM077665.1 coordinate 223,990,339, forward strand.
CTACATCAACTCCATTGCCCTTCCGATGATGCGTGAGTAGTTCACCACAGACCTTCGGGTCCATAGCTAGTAGCTAGATGGCTTCTTCTCTCTCTATGTTCTTCAATACCATGTTCTTCATGATCTTCATGGAGATCTATCCGATGTAATACTCTTTTGCGGTGTGTTTGTCGAGATCCGATGAATTGTGGGTTTATGACCAGATTATCTATGAATATTATTTGAATCTTCTCTAAATTCTTATATGCATGATTTCATATCCTTGCAAGTCTCTTCGAGTTATTGGTTTGGTTTGGCCAACTAGATTGGTAATTCTTGCAATGGGAGAAGTGCTTGGTTTTGGGTTCAATCTTGTGGTGTCCTCACCCAGTGACAAAGTAGGGGTAGCGAGGCACGTATTTGTATTGTTGCCATCAAGGATAAGAATATGGTGTTTTCATCATATTGCTTGAGTTTATCCCTCTACATCATGTCATCTTACTTAATGTGTTACTCTGTTCTTCATGAACTTAATACTCTAGATGCAGGCAGGAGTCGGTCGATGTGTGGAGAAATAGTAGTAGATGTAGAATCGTTTCGGTCTACTTGACACGGACGTGATGCCTATATGCATAATCATTGCCTTGGATATTGTCATAACTATGCGCTTTTCTATCAATTGCTCGACAGTAATTTGTTCACCCACCGTATTATTTTCCTTCAAGAGAGAAGCCTCTAGTGAAACCTATGGCTCCCTGGTCTATTTTCCATATTATATTTTCAGATCTATAAACCAAAAATACCAAAAATACTTTGCTGCATTCTTTCTTACTTTTGTTTTACTTTTTGTTTTAGTAATCTTCTATATCTATCTCTATCAGTTCTCATCCTTGCAAGTAACCGTGAAGGGATTGACAACCCCTTTGTAGCGTTGGGTGCAAGTGTTTGATTGTTTGTGTAGGTGTGAAGATTGGGGACTTGCTTGTATCTCCTACTGGATTGATACCTTGGTTCTCAACAACTGAGGGAAATACTTATCTACTTTGCTGCATCACCCTTTCCTCTTCAAGGGAAAACCAACGCAAGCTCAAGAAGTAGCAAGAAGGATTTCTAGCGCCATTGCCGGGGAGATCTACATCAAGCCTACCAAGTACCCATCACAAACTCATCTCTTGCATTTACATTATTTGCCATTTGCCTCTCGTTTTCCTCTCCCCCACTTCTAAAATGATTTTCAGAAAAATACCAAAAAGATTTGCCTTTTTATTCGCCCTTCTCCTTGCCGGCTCTCTTGCTTGTTGCTATGACTAGCGTTACTACCCCCGTTTTGTCAGCAGACTTTGAAGTCCTATACTTCAAACAAAAACAAGGGGAAAATCTGAAAGATGCCTAGGATAGGCTAATGGAATCCTATCATATTTCCAATCTAAAAGGAGACGTAAAAGTCTTGCTTAGAAATTTTTACATTGGATTGGCTTTGCATCATAGAAAGATTTTGGATTTTGCCTCAAAGGGCGATTTGATCAAACTTGATACAAAGGCCGCTTATGAAGTTTTGGAAGGGATTTTGGGGGTTCCCCCACATAAAAAGGGCTTACCTTTTCACAAGAGGGAGTTCAAATCCTCGACAAATTGGATGACTTGCATAAGCATTTAGTCGAGTTACAAAAACATCACGAACCCCTCAAACATATTAGTGGGAACCTCAGTCGCTTAAACACTTTGATTACCCTTTGCAATAAGCGTTTGGATATTTTGGATCTGAAGATGGTTTCTCCTCCTGAAAATTTGGGGAAGCGGAAAGAGCCCCCCGGATTCGAGAAGGCCCTCACAAAAGTTGCCAATACCAAAGATGACAATACCTAGATGTATTGCGTTATGCCTAGCTAAGGGCGTTAAACAATAGCGCTTGTTGGGAGGCAACCCAATTTTATTTTATGTTTCTGTTTTTTGCTTCTGTTCTTGAGTGTTTTGCACATTATTAACTCTGTAGTAATTGTGTTTTATTGGTTTAATTAGTGTTTGTGCCAAGTAAGACCTTTGGGATGGTTTACGGTGATTGTTGATTAGGTTTTGCTGAAAAACAGAAACTTTTGTGCTCAGTCCAGGAATTTTATAAATTCACGAGGGCATCAATTGGATCTGAATTTTTTACAAAAGATTTATATACAAATTTCCCTGATTGTCCTAAGTTTTCAGAATATTTGGAGTTACAGAAGTATTCGAAGTTTACAGATTTCTACAGACTGTTCTGTTTTTGACAGATTCTGTTTTCTTTGTGTTGTTTGCCTATTTTGATGTATCTATGGGTTGTATCGGGTGGTATGAACCATGGAGAAGTTAGAATACAGTAGATATTACACAAATATAAATAAAGAATGAGTTCACAACAGTACCTAAAGCGGTGATTTATTTTTCTTATACTAACGGATCTCACGAGTTTTCTGTTGAGTTTTGTGTTGTGAAGTTTCAAGTTTTGGGTAAAGATTTGATGGACTATGGAATAAGGAGTGGCAAGAGCCTAAGCTTGGGGATGCCCAAGCCACCCCAAGCCATATTCAAGGATACCAAAGAGCCTAAGCTTGGGGATGCCCCAGAAGGCATCCCCTCTTTCGTCTTCAATCCATCGGTAAATTTACTTGAGGCTATATTTTTATTCACCACATGATATGTGTTTTGCTTGGAGCGTCTTGTATGATATGAGTCTTTGCTTTTTAGTTTGCCACAATCATCCTTGCTGCACACATCTTTTGAGAGGGACACGCATTAATCGTGAATTTATTAGAATACTCTATGTGCTTCACTTATATCTTTTGAGCTAGGCAATGTTGCTCTAGTGCTTCACTTATATCTTTTTAGAGCACGGTGGTGTTTTTTATTTTATAGAAATTATTGAACTCTTGTACCTCACTTATATTATTTTGAGAGTCTTTAAACAGCATGGTAATTGGTTTAGGTTATGAATTTAGTCCTAATATAATGGGCATCCAAGAGGGATATAATTTAAACTTTCATATAAAGTGCATTGAATACCATGAGAAGTTGGATTCCTTGCATATAGTTTTGAGATATAAAGATGGTGATGTTAGAGTCATGCTAGTGAGTAATTGTGGAATGGTAAAAATACTTGTGTTAAAGTTTGTGACTCCCGTAGCATGCACGTATGGTGAACAGTTATGTAACGAAGTCGGAGCATGATTTGTTTAATGATTGTCATCCTTTGTGTGAGGGTCGCGAGCGCGCGATGGTTAACTCCTACCAACCTCTCCCCTAGGAGCATGCGTCTAATACTTTGCTTCAATAACTAATAGATTTTTGCAATAAGTATGTGAGTTCTTTATGACTAATGTGAGTCCATGGATTATACGCACTCTCACCCTTCCACCATTGCTAGCCTCTCTAGTACCGCGCAACTTTCGCCGGTGCATTAAACCCACCTTCCTCAAAACAGCCACCATACCTACCTATTATGGCATTTCCATAGCCATTCAGAGATATATTGCCATGCAACTTCCACCGTTCCATTTTTATGACACTCACCATCATTGTCATATTGCTTTGCATGATCGTAAGACAGCTAGCATGATGTTTTCATGGCTTGTCCGTTTTTTGATGTCATTTGCTATGCTAGATCGTTGCACATCCCGGTACACCACCGAAAGCATTCATATAGAGTCATATCTTGTTGTAGGTATCGAGTTGTATGTAAATAAAAGTGTGATGATCATCATTATTAGAGCATTGTCCCATGAGAGGAAAGGATGATGGAAGCTATGATTCCCTCACAAGAAGGGATGAGTCTCCGGACTTTACAAATAATAAAAGAGGCCAATGAAGCCCAAATAAAAAAAAGAGGCCAAAGATGCCCACCAAAATAAAATAAAAGAGAGAAAAGAGAGAAGGGACAATGTTACTATCTTTTTTCCACACTTGTGCTTCAAAGTAGCACCTTGATCTTCATGATAGAGTGTCTCCTATTCTTGTCACTTTCATATACTAGTGGGAATTTTTCATTATATAACTTGGCTTGTATATTCCAATGATGGGCTTCCTCAAATTGCCCTAGGTCTTCGTGAGCAAGCAAGTTGGATGCACACCCACTTAGTTTCTTTTTGAGCTTTCATACACTTATAGCTCTAGTGCATCCGTTGCATGGCAATCCCTACTCACTCACATTGATATCTATTGATGGGCATCTCCATAGCCCATTGATACGCCTAGTTGATGTGAGACTATCTTTTCCCTTTTCCTCACAACCTCCACCATATTCTATTCCACCTATAGTGCTATATCCATGGCTCACGCTCATGTACTGCGTGAAAGTTGAAAAGGTTTGAGAACATAAAAGGTGTGAAACAATTGCTTGACTTGTCACCGGGGGTGTGCATGATTTAGATATTTTGTGTGGGGAAGATGGAGCATAGCCAGACCATATGATTTTGTAGGGATAACTTCTAAGGCCATGTTATTTTGAAAGGACACAATTGCTTGTTAGTATGCTTGAAGTATTACTGTTTTTATGTGAATATATTGAGCTTTTGTTTTGAATCTTATGGATCTGAACATTCATGCCACAATAAAGAATACTACATGGATAAATATGTTAGGTAGCATTCCACATCAAAAATTCTGTTTTTATCATTTACCTACTCGAGGACGAGCAGGAATTAAGCTTGGGGATGCTTGATACGTCTCCAACGTATCTATAATTTTTGATTGTTCCATGCTATTATATTATCTGTTTTGGATGTTTTATATGCATTAATATGCTATTTTATATTATTTTTGGGACTAACTTATTAACCTAGTGCCTAGTGCCAGTTTCTATTTTTTCCTTGTTTTTGAGTATTGCAGATAAGGAATATTAAACGGAGTCCAAACGGAATAAAATCTTCGGAATGATTTTTCTTGGACCAGAAGAAACCTGCCAGACTTGGAGATGAAGGCAGCAGACTTGCTGGGAGGCGACAAGCCACCTGGGCACGCCCTAGGGGGGGCACCCCCCTGGCTTGTGGCCCCCCAGCAGGTCTCCTAACCCTATTCTTCGGCCTATAAATTCCCAAATATTCCCCCAATACCAAAAAGAGCCACGAAAATACTTTTCCGCCGCCGGAACCCTCTGTTCCCGTGAGATCCCATCTTGGAGCCTTTTCCGGTAATCTGCTGGAGGGGGATTCGATCACGGAGGGCATCTACATCAACTCCATTGCCCTTCCGATGATGCGTGAGTAGTTCACCACAGACCTTCGGATCCATAGCTAGTAGCTAGATGGCTTCTTCTCTCTCTATGTTCTTCAATACCATGTTCTTCATGATCTTCATGGAGATCTATCCGATGTAATACTCATTTGCGGTGTGTTTGTCGAGATCCGATGAATTGTGGGTTTATGATCAGATTATCTATGAATATTATTTGAATCTTCTCTAAATTCTTATATGCATGATTTCATATCCTTGCAAGTCTCTTCGAGTTATTGGTTTGGTTTGGCCAACTAGATTGGTAATTCTTGCAATGGGAGAAGTGCTTGGTTTTGGGTTCAATCTTGCGGTGTCCTCACCCAGTGGCAAAGTAGGGGTAGCGAGGCACGTATTTGTATTGTTGCCATCAAGGATAAAAAGATGGGGTTTTCATCATATTGCTTCAGTTTATCCCTCTACATCATGTCATCTTACTTAATGCGTTACTCTGTTCTTCATGAACTTAATACTCTAGATGCAGGCAGGAGTCGGTCGATGTGTGGAGTAATAGTAGTAGATGCAGAATCGTTTCGGTCTACTTGACACGGACGTGATGCCTATATGCATAATCATTGCCTTGGATATCGTCATAACTATGCGCTTTTCTATCAATTGCTCGACAGTAATTTGTTCACCACCGTATTATTTTCCTTCAAGAGAGAAGCCTCTAGTGAAACCTATGGCCCCCGGGTCTATTTTCCATATTATATTTTCAGATCTATAAACCAAAAATACCGAAAATACTTTGTTGCAATCTTTTTACTTTTGTTTTACTTTTCGATTTAGTAATCTTCTATATCTATCTCTATCAGATCTCATCCTTGCAAGTAACCGTGAAGGGATTGACAACCCCTTTGTAGCATTGGGTGCAAGTGTTTGATTGTTTGTGTAGGTGCGAAGATTGGGGACTTGCTTGTATCTCCTACTGAATTGATACCTTGGTTCTCAACAACTGAGGGAAATACTTATCTACGTTGCTGCATCACCCTTTCCTCTTTAAGGGAAAACCAACGCAAGCTCTAGAAGTAGCAGTGATCTCTAAGGATGGTATTGCAGTCAACCCTGAACGAGTTCATGCTATTCTTAACTGGACTCCCCCGAAGAATGTCAAGCAAGTCAAAAGTTTTCTCGGACTCACCAGCAATTGTTGTCGACTTGTCAAGAACTTCTCCAAGATTGCAAAGCCCTTAACCAATCTGCTTCACAAAGGTGTTAAATATGAGTGGACAGAAAAATGCCAGGAGAGCTTTCAGGCACTTAAAGACAAACTGACATATGCTCCAGCACTTGCTCCTCCGGATACTCATAAGGACTTTGTCATCTATTGTGACGCTTCATGTCAAGGAATGGGCTGTGTCCTAATGCAAGAGCATAGAGTGGTTGCTTATGCCTCTTGTCAATTGCGTCCTCATGAAGAGAACTACCCAGTTCATGACCTTGAACTTGCTGCAGTACTTCATGCACTGAAAGAGTGGCAACATTACCTTGTTGGTAATCGATGCGAGACTTACACTGATCACCAAAGTCTGAAGTACCTGTTTACTCAACCGGATATGAACCTCCGTCAACAGAGATGGATGGAGCGCATAGCAGATTACAACGTGGGTATTTCTTACACACCTGGCAAGGCTAATGTAATGGCTGATGCCCTGAGCCGCAAGTCATAATGCAACCACCTCCAGGTTCATAAGGTTCACCCCCTTCTTCAAGAAGAATTCTGCAAGCTAAACCTCCATATTGTTCCTCAGGGTTATCTCGTTCCCCCTCCACCGTCCCGCAAAATGAACCAGGGTTCTCTTAGTAACCTGGTTGCTGAACCAGATCTCGTGGGCGGCATCAAAACTATGCAACTCTATGACAGTGAAGTCGAAAAGATTAAAGGCTATCTTGCGGAAGGTAAACACTCATGCTTCATCGTTGCTGATGATGGCGTCGTGTAGTTCAAGGGTCGCTTATTCGTTCCAACTAAGAAGAAAAACCTGAATATGACTGATAGAGTGATGAAAGAAGCTTATGACACACCTCTGTCTATTCATCCGGGTAGTACCAAGATGTACCAAGACATCCGTCAAAGGTTCTGGTGGTCAAACATGAAACAAGATATTGCACGCTATGTTGTAGAATGTGACATTTGCCGTCGAATCAAAGCAGAACATCAAAAGCCTGCTGGAACTCTGCAACCTATTACTATTCCTGAATGGAAGTGGGACCATGTCGAGATGGATTTCGTCACTGGTTTTCCCAGATCGCAGAAAGGTAATGATGCTATTGTTGTCGTCATTGACCGACTGTCCAAAGTTGCACATTTTCTGGCCGTCAAGGAAACCATCACTGCTAGTCAGCTGGCAGATCTATATATGTCCAGAGTTGTTTCACTCCACGGTATTTCATTGGTGATTAGTTCGTACCGTGGCAGCTTATTCACTTCAAGATTCTAGGCAAGTTTCCAGGATGCTATGGGAACTCATTTGTCTTTTAGCACCGATTTTCATCCTCAATCCCATGGACAAGTTGAACGAGTCAACTAGATCCTCGAAGACATGCTTCGGGCTTGTGTCATTTCTTTCAGCAAGAAATGAGAGGAATCTGTCCCCTATGCCGAGTTCTCCTACAACAATAGCTATCAAGCTAGTCTGAAGATGGCCCCCTTTGAAGTGTTGTATGGACGAAAGTGTCGGACTCCTCTGAATTGGTCAGAAACTGGGGAACGTTCACTTGTCGGTCCGGATATTATCCAACATGCTGAAGATCAAGTCCGCATTATTCATGAGAATCTGAAGGCTGCTCAGTCTCGTCAGAAGAGTCAGTATGACCGTCATCATAGAGATATGGTCTATCAACCTGGCGAAAAGGCTTATCTTCGAGGCACACCAATGAGAGGTGCACACCGCTTTGGGATCAAGGGCAAGCTGGCTCCTCGATATAATGGTCCATTCACTATCTCGAAAGGCGTGGAAAAGTGGCATATCAATTGGAACTACCGTCAAACATTTCTCAGTTTCACGATGTGTTCCATGTGTCACAGCTCCGCCGCTGCTTCAAGGATCCTATCCGAGCAGTGGATCATGATATGCTTGAACTGTAACAAGACCTTTCTTATAAAGAGCACCCGGTCCGCATTCTCGATGAAACTGAACGTTGGACTCATCAGAAAGTTACCAAGTTATTCAAAGTACAGTGGTCAAATTATTCTGAAGATAAAGCCACTTGGGAACACGAGGATCATCTTCGTGATGAATACCCCGAGCTCTTTCCTTCTACCTCTTAATTCTCGGGACAAGAATTTCTTTTAGTAGGGGAGATATAGTTGTGGCACCCTGGATTAAGTGCTACAGTAATCCCTGTAATCAAGCTACAGTAACCCGAGGATTAAGCTAATCCATTTTGCTAATCCAAGTATGATCACTGTTGGAATCAAACCCTAATTCAAACTCCTTTGCAATTCCAATTCATTTGAAAAGTGGATTTAAAACTTTTACAAATCAGGAATTAAAAATCATGGATGGGTTACAAATAATCCTTAAGCATTTATAAAATTATAAGCAACATTTTATGAATTAATTAAGTGCCTCTAAAAACAATTTAACAGAGGGCAAATCAATTATTAAATGCCCTTTAAATCTTTTGAAAAATACCATTGTGTATATTAGTCCCAAATTAATTATGGTAGTACAAAATATTGCTTGCTAATTATTGGAATAGATTTCACATTTTTGCTAAAGATTTTTGGGTCCTAGAAATAAATAAACAGTAAGGACAAAAGAAAGCAGGAGCAGAAAATTTAAATAAAAAGAAAACAAAAAGCCGAAAACCCCCATTCCCCCTGGCCTCGGCCCACTAACGGACAGCCCAACTCGTCGGCTATACCCCCCACTACAAAAACCCTAGCCCTCCGTGCCCCACTCTCACCCCCACGATCCCCCCGTGCGCCCCATTTGGATCGGGGATGCACCCCGCGCTGCGATGACGCCAGCGCCCCACCCCCGAACCCTATCGCCGTCGCTGGCGCTGCCCCGCCGCGCCTCCTCATCGCCGGCGCCTCCCCGACCCCCCCACGTGCCCACTGCCCCCCCTACGCGCGGCGGTGAGCCCCACGGGCTCCCCCCTTTTACCCTCGCCCCCCTCGACCTCTCGTCGCGCTCACCACACCACCCCGCCCCCACGCGCGCGACCTGGCCACGGCCCGCCGCATCGTGCGCACCCGTTGTGCCTCCCCTTCCTCTCTGCCCCGTGCTCCCCGCCACACGCCCCGCCCGCACCGCACGCTCACCCCTTCCCCCTGGCCCCGCCGGCGTCGGCCGCCCGTTGGCCACCGGCGAGCGCCGTGCGTGCCTTCGGCCGCCCCGGCCCCGATATGGTTAGTGGGGTATAAGCCCCCAGTAACCCCCCTAAGGCACTGACAGAAGGGGCCCACCCCCCTTAAATGAAAAAAAAATAAAAGTAAAAATAAAGATAATTAAAAAATAAAATAAATAATTATGTAAATTAATCAATCAATTAATTAATTAG